>UELV01154064.1:0-21458 GCA_900490015.1 Megastigmus stigmatizans
ACATTAGGGTGTCCCTTATTTCCCAAAGGTCGTGGCTATAGGCACGGGTTAAACTTTGAAATTGGGGTCATTCGAAATTTCAAACATGTTTTTTCATCAAAAGAATTCGATCTAGGAGCGGCATGAAGCGGCATGATGGATTTCTGGAATTTGGGAAATAAGGGAGACCCTAATATACATGTATTATTAAAATCAAATAATTCAAAATGATCACTATATTTTAAAAAAATCTGGCCATAATTACATGAAGTCTTGAAAAAAACATACAGAACCGTCTCCATAGCTTAAAGTATAACAATATTAAATTTAAAAGATTGCGAGTTAAAATAAATTTTTTAACGTATGCGTAGAAATTGTCCTTTTCCGTACTTTTTTTCCGAGCAGAAACTGTCTATTCGCACATTTGTACAGAAAAGTTCACTTTTCACGCGGGAGTGAAAAAGTTTACGATAGCCATAAAAAGTAGGGGAATACGCATTATGTGCTCGAAAACTAGGCACGAGAAAAATGAGCCATTTCCATGCACTTTAAAAAAAGAATATTGTTCAACATGCGCAGGAAATAGAAACAGAAATCGACTTCACTCGCGTGAAGCGTCATTTCTATTTCTGCGATATCGACTGGGACTATCACACTAAGCCTGCGTCTCGTGTTGGAAACTTCCTACTCATGGAATAGCTTATTTTCGGCACTAGTTGCACAATGTACGTATTATTTCAAACGAATCTTGATGTACTCGTCTGTTACTACTTTCACGTCTGGAGCACAAAACACGGTAGGCTCACTTTTAACCTTTTTTACCTTTTTTAAAAACATTTCTCTTCAAATGAGAGAGAAAGTTTTATTCAAGTAATATGTTTACTTATAATTGAGAAATAAATCAACACAATAAGGATTTCTCTGGTCCGCCGGCAGAAAGATAAATAATATTCACTAAAACATTAACTACGTGTTTTTGTCTAAATTTACTCAACTCATTTTAGACCGATAAATGAAATTTCTTTTTAATAATGAGAATATGTGTAAACTCATAAAAGTAATTCTTTAAGCATAAATAAAAAAGTCATTTGAGAATACGGCTAATATGCTAAGGAAATGGGAGAGTATGAGAGTAGCCTTTAAACGTAAGTAAATATACGACGTTTGTCGCTCTCTTACCAAGGAACGCACCGGTGAGCATGACAATTAGGAATTACGAAAGTACTTTTATTTCATTCATCTCGTGGGGGTTATTATCGCGCCAGGTCTCTTGGCAAGACAGGGAGAGGATAGGAGACAAAGGAAGCTGGAAGAGAAAGATAGAGAAAGTGAAGCCTGCGGGAATAATTCTAACTGAAACATAAATGGAAGGCTGACGAGTTGAGTAAGGCGCAGTGGTGAAATCTTATTTGCCAAAATTGTCTCCCGGACCCTTTTCTTTATAATGGCCAGAAGCTGCGAAAAGGAGGGACGGAAAGAATCACAACGTCATACGATTTGGAACGTCTCTGAGCTTTTTGTTTTTTATTGTCGGGGATTATGCGATCTCGAGAGTGGGTAGGATGAAAGCGAAATCTGATTGCTCTCTATTGATACTTTGAGTTGCTTGATATTCTCGCTGGTAGATCAGCTGTAGGGGTGAATATTACTTAAGCTCTTCGAATAAGTGAACGGTTGAACCTCTATAATGTTGAAACTACTGTGATTTTGCAAAATATCGGTTATATGAAAAACATACTACAACAATAAAGGAGAACCCCAACACTTATCCCCATTAAAATTCCAAGTGGTCTTACTGTCTGTACGGAAACATCACAATTTTTTTCAACGTTCCCGTTATGCAAGGGAGTCTGAATTTTTTTAATTTACTATTTTTTTATGCTCTAAACGATGGTGCAGGTTTGCAAGTCTTGTCTAAAGATTTCATTTGATTTCGAGATCGCTGCGAAAAGTTCCTTTTTGTAATTTGGATTGGTATATGCTCTGCAATCTAATAACTGCAGATAAGAGAATGTAAATTTTGGATCTCTGTGCAAAAGAGACTGATATTACGATGTAAGGCGATAGGATTGGAGTTGTAAACGAAAACATTCTGGGTATTATAAGTGCAGGTGAACGAACTTCAGAAGTTGGAACTTTGGGGAAGTATCCATTAGGACTATGTCTTCTGAAGTTTGCTAGAAGACCTGGCGCTAACTTCAGGGATCTGTGATCCCTGAAGGAACAGCGGCGATGGAGATTTACTTGTATACAAATACATAAAGTAGATGAGGCTTAAAAATTTAATATCACTGAAACTTTGGAAAAGTATAGAAATATTCTACGAAACTCTGTGTACTAATTCTTTAATAAAGTTTATTTAGCTTCAACAATATTGAAAGTGCAATACTTTAGATTGCATTACAATTTTAAATTAATTAAATGTAATTTATTTAGAGACCCTAGCTCAGTTGATTATCAGCTTGTTGGAGTTAAATAACAAACAATGTACGTATTAAAAAATAATTGTATTAGTGCTGATTCGACGAACATTTTCATCACGTTTCCATTTTCATTGTTTGACGAGGTTCAAACAGTTTCATCAGTAATTAAGAGAACTGCGTAAAATAGATTTAAAAAAAAAGTGTAAATAACCTTAGCGCAATTACGTGATGACCGAAGTGAATATTTAATCTTGCGTGAGATTGACTGTTCGGTTTGAAAACAAAGTTTCAAATATTTTTGGACTTTAATTAATTATAGATTCGCACTTAAAAGTACGCCAATTTTACACCAGTTAGTTAAGCAAATTTCATCATGAATTACAGTAACAATAGACTTTGGGTAAAACGCAGATAGTCTATTAAAAGAAAATTTTCTACCTGAAAAAACAAAAAAAAATCATTAAAATACATTAAAGAGCGCTTGATATCTACGCTCGCCTAAGCTTCTAATTGTCAGACGTGAATACAAAAAAATCCACTCTCAGTTCCCCCCAAGGGAAAATCTGAATTAATTTCCATTTGAAATCAGAAAGTAATCCTTCTTTAGCTTCAAACCTACACTCCATATCTGCTCTATACTTTATTAAAATTAATTCAAAAGTCATCCAATCCTCTTTCACACGTATACCATTCCTGTTCTCTCTCTCCCACTCTCTCCATCCCCCTTGTTGTCCGCCTCGCGCTCGTGCTTCCTCGCTTTCAGTTACTAATCTCGTAACTCCTTCACAGTTCTCCGCCCTCCCTTTCGACCTTACCTCGTGCATCAACCTCGCGCAAGCTAACACTAACGCATCTGTCTCGGGGAGAGCGAGTGAGGGAGAGAGAGGGAGAGAGGAGAGAGAGAGTGAGAGAGGCGGCGTGCCACTCTATTTCACACCGGGGGAAGAGTATTCGCGCTCCTAGGACTACTAACGTGACATTCGAGAATGTTAATGAAACGACCATTAACTCGCGCCGATGAAATTGTAATGACTACGCTGGGGCGCAGCAGCTAGGCAGCAGTCACTGCGTCGAGATCGTTAATCCGCACGCCACGTCCTCATTAGAGGGAAACTCGGCGCTGAGGCACGTCATGTCTATCCCTCGATTGTTTGCCGAACGTCGAACACTAGGCTATACGAGTGCCACTTGACTCATTTGCTTCTCTCTCTCTCTCTCTCTCTCTCTTGCTCGGCCCTCTCCTCCCTCTCACTCGGTCGCACAGACATATCTTCGATCCGCATTGTTCTATCCAGTATATATTAATGTCGATGTTTCTACGTACAAGGATACCTGATTAAAAGTATTAGCTTAAATTATTTGCAGGCCTTATTTACCGATCACCGCGATATGTCCATTGGAAACGGTATTTTTCAGTATTTATGTGAACCAATTTTCTGCATGAATTTTTGATAGATCGGGCCGAAATTTTGGGGATTAACTCAGTATATTGTAGAATAGAAACGTTCCTATTTTGGAGCATATCCATCGAAAGGCTTTGAAATGGCAAACCTTTTAAGAATTACGAGTGTTTTTTAGTTATAACTAGAAAAAAAAAAAATTTTTGTGATTGAATTTTCACTATGAATTTTTAACCGATCAGGCTGAAACTTTGGATATTAACTCATTATATTGTAGAATAGAAACGTTCCTATTTTGGGCTAAATCAATTGAACGGCTTCGAAATGACACACCATTTAAAAATTGCAAAAAACTGTATATTAACTATAACTTAAAAAAAAATTTTTTCGTAGAGTATAAATATTGATCACTTTTATCTAAAATCAATTCCTTCCAAGATAACAGTGGTAAAACCGGGGGAAATGCTAAAAATGACCTCTTTTTGGGCTTTAACATCGAATATATTAATTTCTGTTAAAAGTATTAAATATAAAAGTTGTAGAGCATAAAAAGACAAAACTTTTCTTTATTAAACATTTTTTACTAGGAGCGATACGTTTCAAAATAACAGTTAAAAAACGGTTAAAAATGCTTAAATTAGCTAAAAATTATCGCTTTTTAGGCTTTCACATTAAAAATATTAATTTCTCATTAAAGTGTTAAATGTAAAAGTTGTAGACTATAAAAAACAAAACTTTTCACTGTTGTAAACTTTTCCGTAGGATCAATTCCTTTCAAAATAACAGTGGATAAACGATTAAAAGCGCTTAAATTAGCTCAAAATGACCGCTTATTGAGCTTTAACATTAATAATATTAATTTCTCATTAAAGTGTTAAATGTAAAAATTGTAGAGAACAAAAAAATAAAACTTTTCTTTGTTATAAACTTTTTCGTAGGATCAGTTCCTTTCAAGATATCAATAGATAAACGATTAAGAACGCTTAAATTAGCTCAAATCGACCACTTTTTGTTGGGTTTTAATATTAAAACTATTAATTTCTCATTAAAGTGTTAAATGTACGAACATCATTGTGGTCGGGGGTTGTCGGGTTTTAGTTTATTATACAATTGAAAAAAATTTATATATCCCAGAAACCAAGAAAATCTCAGAAACTTGCGTTGTATATATAAATATATATAGATATAAATTAGTATAACGCAACTTCTATATGGTATGCAAGGTTCTGGGATGATTAAGCTCCGGTTCACAATGTGATATTTCTTAGTGAAATTATTTCTTTAGGAACATTTTCGCATTCTAATATAAAATATTACCCGGAAATCGAAGCCGGCGCCGCAGGCGAACACCTTGTGGATAGGAAGTTGATAGGGTCTGAATCTATTATACTATTTATAAAACCAGCCCTATCCCAGAAATTAAGTTGTCTCTCAAATGAAATTCGTATTAACATGAAACAGCCTGAAGTGCGTGTACGAATGCGTAGTGCTCGCACCTCCGGTCTATCCTCAAATGCAAACAGCGAAGCTGTTTGCATCTCTTGCATCGCGAAGCGCGAGCTGACGGTCGTGCCTTGCATGCAAACAGCAAGCCACAAGGTCTTAGTGCCTAGCACTAAGACCGAGGGGTGCGCTAGTTTTTAAGGTCGCTCTATTTGTGCTCCCACTCGGTTGCTAATCAGTGACGAAGGTCTACGGTGTGTTCGGGAACAAAGCATGTGTACTATATTTTACAGAGGTACTGTGTCAATTTAAATAAAAATTGTTACATAAAAATGTTAGATAAAAATACGAATGATTAGAACTTGAGGTGTGAAGCGGAACTTGGGACATTTACTTTACCACTTTAATTTCGCAATGAAACATTAATTCTGCATACAGGCAAATAGAAATTTAAGGATAGTAAAACGAATACATATATACTGTAAAAATTCTACGAATTAGGTAATGTTTGGCAGTATAAAGGCAGGCAAAGAGATTTTAAAAATTTTGAGCTTGGCAAACCCTATTTTACGAAGGTCTGAACCATGAATCCACTTCTTTATCTGAAAATTAATTTTTTAAGGTCAGAATGCTTCCTTTTTGAGGGAGCCGTAGAAGAGGAAAGATAATGACGCTGACTCAAAGTAAGAGGGTATAGGAGAGCAGGAGTAGAGGATGGAAAGAGAAAGGGAATAAGATATCTCTCATTACGTGGAATGCTCAGAACGAATGGGGCCATTAATTTTCCGCGAGAGGAAAACTAGTGAATGGGATGCGGCGCGGCAATAGGATACGCGTCGTCGGCTTCGCCTTGACTCGCTTGGCCGGCTGGCTTACTTATGACCGTCCATGCAGAATAGCTGAAGCGGCTTCCTTATCTTATAATTCTCCAGTTATATTACGCGTGGCCTTGATTACCGGCATTTTTAACGAATTTGACAGTTTTTCGCCACCGCGACATGGATTAGAAGCAGATCTATGCATCCAAATATGGCAATCAAGAAACAAAATTCAATTTACATCGCAGTATCAAAGTGAAATCAGTCCTACTTGATTGTAAAGCACAGTTTCTGTATTTATCATTATTAATAGCATTATTGAATAACAAAAAATACACGAACTTCTTGGATACATTAAAAAGTGTAGACTTTATGGAGCACATCAGGAATCATTCGGAAATATATATTTTACTCAATATATGAGCAAGATTTTAATAAGTATTGTGAAAAAAGAATATTAAATTTTGATCGAGTGTACTAAATCTTTATTGCGTATTTTGTTTCGAGTCTTATTTTGCACAAATCAAAGTGATAAAAGAGAGTTTTCTTTTTCAATCTAAGGTGTACGTCTTCTGTTAAGAACCGCGCGCGCGGCATATTGCTATAGCCAAGCTTTCTTTGAACTTTCGCTATTAGTCTTGACTGGCAAAAACTTATAAAGTTTGAGCTATTATATGACACTTCCATGGAAAATATGAAAAACTACTCGACTTAAGTTACTTACTATCTAGCTTAATTTTTAAAGAGGTTTTTTTTATTCTTCATTATGTGTGTTTAAAAACGTGTTTTATAATCTATTTGAGGTAAAATTTTATATTATATAAAACCAGTATAGAAAGTAATATGAATATTCAAAGGAGGTCCCCGGCGAAATCAGAATATAATGAAGTTTTTAGAGGAAAAATACAAATCCACATCGTCACTTAGAGAATAAAAAATATTAAATTTAAAATAATGGACCCCTTTATATTATGGAAAAGTTAAACAAGAAATTGATGGAATCCGGGGCTTTCTTTACTTATCTATTTCTACTTCTATGTATTAAGTATAAGGAAAAATCATTTCGGTCTTTTTTTTTAAACATTTCCCGTCAAGTAAGGGAGTTAATTGTTTTTATTAAATTAAACGTCTTTTTATACTCTAAATGATGGTACAAATCTCATACTTATCTCTTGTAATATCAATAGCGGCCAGTGTCGGAATCCTCCTTTTCTGCTAGAATTATTTCAATAACGAAGTCATAAAACCAATATTTAAATAGAAGTGTGTTGTTCAATCTTAAAGTAGTGGACAATATTATAAAAAATTCGTGACAAGCTAAATTATTGAAATCCCCATTTTACCATTACATTAAATTATAGATATACCCTTGAGATAATATCTTTAAGTCTCTACATTTATAAATCTGTCAGTTTTCATTGTAAAATATATTTCAGTTTCACGTTGAATTAAATTATTATTCGTTGCATTTTTTGGCCTTTTTCAGATGCCTCGCAATGCACTTAATGTTCTTATGCATGTACAATAAATAATGTGATTTCTTTTACAAAATTTAAGATACCAAAATCGTTATGTTCTGCACATTTTGATTCAAAGCACGGCAATGCATATCGTGCGCACCTCGTCTGCAACAGATGGATCCCACAATACCAGAGACCGAAAACAAAGATTAGATGCATCACAGTAGAGTACCGTAATATTGTCTTAATCCTCGGTATTAAAGATCGATAGGGTGTGGTAGTAACTTTGCGGAGCCGACATACTGCAATGGAAGATGGTCCCGGATGCCGTAAGCTTGGGAAGGATACGTGCACGCGTAGGTACGTAAGTGCGAGTGAAAGCATCTCGGTATAACTATTCCGAATCCTCCAACTACCACAATAGCGCAATGCTGGAGCACGTAGGAAAATGAAAATCAAAAGCCGGGTGACCTCATGGTAAGGGAAACGGTACTGGACTGGAGTGTAAAAGCGATTCCAGGTTGGATTGTGAAAAGAATAAAATGGAAAGGATAAAGTATTTTTTGTGAGGCTATTATAGGAGGTAGCGTCGGTGACTTGTGGTTATAGTCAAAGATTGTCACACCTTTGATACAAGCTTATCTCACAAGTAGAAATTTTGATGAATTCCCCAGATGACTTGCAGTAGTTTGAAATAAAATACTTCTATATATCCGATACACGTTTGAAAAATTGAGTCGAATCTGAAAAGTAGTACAAGAAAGATCTGTGAAATCATAAATGTTGAACATACGAATAACAAGAGTCGCCATTTTATTTGTAATCTCTTTTCTACATTTTCCACGCTATCTTATTATCAATTGCATACTTTTTGGAAAACTATTTATTAAATTTGTAAATGTGTGCCAATAGTATTTTCTATTCCAAGTAACGTGGCTGGCGAGCCTATTCTCCAGGTCGAATACGAAATAAAGTGTACACGTGAGCGAAATAACTTTTGGCCATGCCAAATGAGATCCTGTTCCCCGAGCGTTTCGCCGAGATCTAAAAATTTATATTACTTTTTTATTGTCGAACGGGCTACGCGCGCCTTGAAAAAGCGCGGGTTTTATTCCATATTCTCACTTTTATACTTGGGCGTACGAGAGAATTTAGAGAACCCCGAAATCACAACCTCGACGCGCTCGTGGAGCTTGGGAACTAGCGAGATAGAGAGCGTCCAGTTCTGCCTTGCGAAATGGAACGTGAAATTGATTGCACGACCTCGACACAGGCTACCCACTCGCTATCTTATTGCGATCTTAACGAAAAGATCTCATAAAGAAGAAGACGGAGGGGGCGGGAGAGAAGAAGGCGCGGAAGAGAGATAAAAGGAACCCATCATACGGGCCCGTCTCTTGCCTGCACTCCAAGATACACGCCCATAAAATATAATATGTGTATACGAGAGAATCCGTGACATGATGTTATTTCGAAGCTTTAAAATAGGTGAAAGAGATGTTGAGACATTTGCTAGCCGAAGTGATTTTGCGACATTTATTTGAAAATACAAAAACAATATATATATATATATATATCTGTTCTCAGATAAATCGAATATTCGATCTATATGCATAAATAATTATATCACGCATAATTGATTATTTTTCCTATTTTTTCTTGCATTGAAAACACATTTATTTTTCAATAAAAATTAGTATTGTTTATTTTGCAAATATTTGCTAATTGAATTTTTTTTATTTAGTTCCTGGTTTTTATAATTATTACAAATGTACCTACGAACTTTATTTAGATGACCTTCGTTTGCCCACGAGTGCTTACTTTTCTCTCTTTTTTGCGCGATGGCGAAAATAGGGATTGTCGATAATCTCGCCGGTGTTTTCACGACAATGTTTTGGAGCTAATATGTACCAAAACAAGACCCTAATTTCTTGAGGATCAAAATCTAAATCAGTGCGTGAAGGAAAAAAGTTCATCATAAAGTATTGATACTTCTTTCATTTGTTATTAAAAAAGAAAGATAATAAAATTTACTAGTTACATATGCAGAAGGTAATTATGAAAAAGATACTGAAATATAAATGATAAATTTGTAGTCTACTTTTTGTCTTCTACTGTAAAAAGATTTTTTCATTTGTAGCTTTTGGAGGATTAAATAAAGAGAATACAATTTATTTGCTAGTACCATCAGTAGATATTTTAGTGAAAATCATCATTTTATTCCTGTTGAAGTATTTGTATGGTTTTATCAATTTAAAAATTTACTTATTAAAGTCTCATTAAATATTCTTAAATTTTCACGTGTGTTAATCAAAAATATATTGGGGATAATGATGTCAAAATAATTTTCAAAAACTCATACACCATAATAGCCCCGTACTTTATTTTTATAGTTAGTACAATATTAAGCTTAAAATAGAATTAAAGCCACTCTTATTAATCTTGGGTCCATTAAAAGAATGTTTATAATTAATTAAGCTTTTAGAAGTATCAAAGATCCTAAGGTTTAGGTGAATAATTTAAAAAATATTGTGGTTTTAAATTCCTTTTACAATAAAGCCATACTCAAATGAAAAGGTTAATGAAAAACGCATGTTTATTTGCTGAAATGTTTAATTGTTGAAATGGCTGCAGCAACATGGCGTTCATAAGTTCGGTCGTTTGCCTTTACTTTTCAAAAAAAAAAGTGTACCTGTAGGTAGAAGATGTTGAATGAACGAGTCATACAGAGGCAAAGAACTGACGTCGAGTAAAGTGGACGCCGCTCAGTGAAGGATGTGAAATAAGAGATGCCTCTTTTCTGGACAAAAGCGCAAGAGATTCTGCGCGATATCTTCCGTTTTAAGTATAAAACGGTCTTTTTCCTACTCTTCCCCCCCCCCTTTCCCTCTCGTCTGGCTTTCTCATTCTGCCTTACTCTCTCGCTTCGTGGGATCACTTCTCTTCTTTGTCCCAGTCATTGCGAAAACGACGGCGTTGCCGCAAAAGGGAATAACGAATGGATCGATCCCAAAATGAGCTAAATGGGACAATGGGGTACAGTTAAAGGAGAATAGGCGTTATACAAGTACGATAAAATGAGGCTAAAGAGAAGTGGACGGAACGAATCTGTGCGAAGAAATGGAAAGAATAGATATAGATGGAGCAGGAAGAGAATAAGCGTGATCGATGGAAGAAGAGGAGATGAGATCGTGAGACTTTTAGCGTTGTGCGGTATGATCTATTAATTTAATTCAATTGATTCTAGATTCTAAATTATTTTCCGTAAGACGGATTGTAAGTAGAGAAAATATTCTATTCCACTCAAATATGAAATCAGTATACTACGATAGCTTTGATTATATCGAGCATTGGTATAATTTTAAATAAAGAATATAGATAACCTTTTTACAAGCTTAAATATAGAAAATAAAAGATAAGTTACATTTAAAGAAACGAAAGTTAAAATGGATTATAATATATAATAAAAAATTAGTAAAGCACAAAATGTAACATGAAATACACATGTGAAAGCATTACTTCTATAACTTTAAAGAAAAAACTGAAAGCTAGGAAAAGAGAAGAAGAAATAAATAAAGGAGAGAGAGAAGAAGATGAATGCAGAAAGAGAACTGGAGAAGGAAGAGGAGAGGAAGGAGGAGGCTTTGAGGAAAATCTTTGAGTAAGACTTCATCTTGGTTGGCAGGCGAGCCACAGATTGGTTCGATCTAACAGCCGGGTAGACCACATCGGGCGCGATTATTGGCGAAATTCGATTGGAATTTATATTACCGATGGTCCCAGCTGTGCCTTGGCCTCAAAACGGCACTTATCTTAGCACACGAATGCCATATGAGAGTCACATTTAAGAGCAGTAAAACGAACAGGGTTATCACTCCATTCATATTTTATGAGCCTTCGCTCCCCTTTCCACGATACAGAAGTGGTAATTACCATCCTTCTTTTCTCCTAACTGTCTGACAAAATAAGACTAATGACACCCATTGTTTATCTTGATGCTTGGTATTCAATTCAAATTTATTAAGTCATTCTACTAGAACCATGTTCGATAGATGCATCGTATGAAATATCAAATATTTGCTAAAAAAATGTAATTACAGAGGACAAGGTTTGATTTACGAATAAATGCCTCCAGCAGATACTCTTATCATCTACAATTAAATCAATTATTTTTAGCGTTACAGATACAATTTTTTATCACAAACATTGAAATTAAATTTCTTAAAAACTGTACGGTTAATTCATTATTTATTTAGCTTAAATATTACACTATAGATATTTTATTCAATTGAAACTGGTGTTCACTTTTATAAGAGATAATTTTTATACTACTGCTTATAGTGTCTGACCGTGTTCAAACCGTATCTACTAGTCTGATTATGAACTGTCCCCCTTTCCATTTAGTTATCTATTAAACGATTATGGTTCTCCATGTATTCATCCATTAAATGCGTTAATTAATATTAGTGCACCAACAAAAGCTCACTTCATTGGATTATAAATTGAAAATTTAAAGCGATAATAAATAACTTGTATAACCTCGAGCACCAATCCCATCAACGACAATTAATAAAAACGCGATCGCAGCAATAGCCCGATAAAAAAAGGAGAAACATAAAGTCAGCTCGAACGATGAAGGGCAATAAGGCCGTGTGCAGGAGTGATTTTACTTCGGTGGTCGACCCCCCCCCCTCCTTCGCCCCCGAAGTAAAGGGGGTTACCTTTGCTCAACGCACTTGAGACCTCGAGATAGAGGCCAACAACAACATACAGAGCGCGCGCGGATATATACACAAGACCGAGCTCGCGAGAAAGTGTATTGCTCGTGATAAAAAGATCGTTATATACGAACGTTTGAAGTAGCTGCGAGATGGCGTCTCTCACTTCCTGCACGGTTGAGCGGAGCGCGCCCGCGCCCGCGCATTTACGCCCCGAGACCTTTATGCGATGCACTACCAAAGCCCAAACGACTATTCTCCATACGCGTGTGTAGTAGGTGCTCTTAGTACGCGTCCTCGTAGCAGGAGCAGCAGCAGCAGCAGCAGCAGCCCACAGTACGACGGCTCCAAGATACGACGACGACTATTTTTAATGGGGCATCAGGCCACCTTTCGTTATGTTTATTTTATAAAAGAACGAATATAGGGAGGGGAAGGATATGGGAGATACATGGATTTATGTGTGCGGGAGAGAGCGAGGGCGCACTTTTAAGAAAGGAGGCTGCTTCTTTTTGCTCCGTCGTAAAGGAGAGTTTATGGGCCAAGTCGCGAATATGAGCTTCATTACTTTTTACACCTGGAAAACACTGGAATGGGCTTGAAAGGAACTTTTAATATACAAGCTGTTATGAAAGATAGCGTAATTTCCCTGTACTTGTCTGATATCTGCCGAAGGCAATTTATTATTCTTTATCGATAGAATGTAGTCTGTATAATACATGTTTCAAGTAATGGCATAACTTACTTAAAAGGATACAAAAGCGCAGCTTTATTGCAAATCATCTCAGTCCAGTCATTTTGGCACTTACAAAAAGAATATTAATGTTCATAGTTTATTACATAGCTTAGTGTAAAAATTTCATTGTAAATTTAAAATTTCGTGGAGAGGTTATTCGTAGAAATATTAAAATTGAATTACAATTATCATTAGCGTGAACGTGATTTTAATTTAAAAATAATAAGTTTATAGTTATTGTTTAATGAATAATTCGTAATAATACCTTGTTTAGAAAGTAATTCAACATCTACGATACGCTATAAGCTGTAGCATACAGAGTACGTAGTTTAACTCAAATCTAACGATTGAGTAAAATTTGGCAGTAAATTAAGTAATTTATTATTTTATAATAAATTGATTTATATTTTTGCGTTGAATCATATTGTTACTATATAATGACATGAAGTTTTAAACTAAATCGAAGTATTTCTATTTTAGAAAAATGCATTTGATTTCATATAATAATATCTTTCTCGTTTTATTTACAGTAGAAGTGGCAAGCGATTACACACTAAAATTACTTTCACATATTTTGTCTACGTATATAAAGCAATATTGCTATATGGAGTAAAAAATGTCTTCCCACAACCTGAGTTTTCTACTTGCGAAATACATTTTCTCTCCCGATAAATCTTTTAAAATGTATACGACAAAGACAAGTCAGATTTTGACCGATTTTATCAGCATTACCTATAACTGTTTATTTTTGCTTCCAATATAATTTTACTTATCTATTTTGAGAAATTCTTCCATAGTTAAATAAATTTAGAAATCAAACATAAGTTTAACCAAAAGTCTCATCACGTTTACCCAGTTGAAAAAAACGTCTCATGCGGATCTACATATTTCTACTTCTTTCATCGACGCTCCACGCATCTTTAGAGAGCTCGGCGTTTTTTTCTTCTCTTTTCTCGCAAAGATCTCCTACTCACCCCGGTTTGGCACATCACGCCGAGGGAAAGCACCACGACGGTTTCCACAAGCATCTCACTGCGCGAGATATCGCATAGAAAACGTAGGCAGCTATTTGGGTTAGCGCCGTGTGTGACACAGACGCACGGTTTCCAGATCCCCCCGACAAACGTTGTGTGTTTGGATAGCAACCCCTCTCCTCCCTTATAACCTCGGGGAAAGCTACGCTCTCAGTCCTTCCGCTACTCTCGAAGCCGCAATTGCTCTCCGCGGCGGCGTACTCTTTTTTATATACATCCGCTGCACGCTGTCTCTCTTTTTCCGCCTTCGTCGCTCCCCTCTATCTTTTACGATTATACCATCTCTCCCCTTCTCTTGCTCTCTTTCTCGATCTAGCTTATTTTTTCCCTTTGACCGTTTAGTCTGTTTCATGGAAATAGTATTTTTCTCATCTCCCGGCGTGGGCTTTATACCGTGGAGACATCGACGACGAGATCCGACGAAGAGGAGCGAACTTGTTGTCGTTGTTTTTGCTCTGCTCGCTGCTTTTGAAGATCTCGGGTGCGCGATATCAAAGATGAGGAATAGGCTCTTCTTTGAGGAAACCCGATAATGTCGCGCGACCCTGAACGCGGTCACAGTCTACTTAGCGAACCGATCTGTAGCGGATACTTTGTGGAAATATGTTCGGTTTTCGGAGAATGGGGTCAGTTCTCTCTCTCTCTCTCTCTCTCTCTCTCTCTCTCTGCCAGTGATCCGTTTTCGAGGCTTAACTCTCACGATTACTTTGAATATATGTTTGCATGATTTTATTAAAATAATCCATTGAATGAGTTTTGACGCATATTGGTACGTAATACACGCTGCTGTACGAAACTTTCTAAAGGAGGCTACCCTTGACCTAAATCATACATTTTTCCCATATCTTGAAGGAGACAATTATATAAAATTTTGACTTACTTTTACTCATTGTTCTGTTCTGGTATTAATAAAGATAAAAATATGTGTCCAGCTGTTTGCCACTTATATTGTATGTACTAACAGTAAGCTAAGATTTTCTTTTTTCAGATTACATCACGGTGTCATGAAGCTTTTAATTCACTAGATATTTTGGTTAGCAGTATCATGTATAGAAATATTGGCTAGTTTTATTGAAACTTTCAAGGCATCCTTAATTCAACGGCTTCATACCCTTAGCAAGCACTGGATAAATAAATCCAGAACTTCATAATCTTTCACGAATCCCTTGAATCCGCAGTATATTTCTATAAAAAGAGCTTGTCCGTTATTTTTTTTTACACTTGCCCAATCCAACATCTTCTCATTCTGGGTTTTCTCCCATTTTCTCTTTCTCTCCTTCAATTTTCTTCTCTTTAATTCTTTTACTTTTCTCTCAAAGTTCGCGCACTCACCCTCGCTGATTTTCTTTTATTCCTTTTTTTCATGGTCCCGTGCTTCTCGGTCCGAAGGTGCATACAGTTTACGTGCATGTGTTCTCCCTCTTTCTCTCCCTACTTCTCTCTTTTCCTTCCTTGGCCTCCCCAACCGCCCCCGAAGCTAAAAAGCCCAAATGTGACGAGTCTGTAAAGTGTATACGTATATACCCGAGCGCAACCACTAAGGCACTCCTGTAGCAAGAGAGAGAGAGAGAGAGAGAGAGAGAGAGAGAGAAATAAGAAGAAGGAGAGAAAGAGAAAGAGCACAACCGAGAACGCACGCTGGCTCTTTTCATTCTCGTGAAGTGCGCACACCATGTGGGTGGGCGGATACGCCGAGCGACAGCCACGGTAATGGATCTTTGCCGCATTCTCCAAATTAGGTACTGGTTTTCCCGTTCCTTTTTTTTTCTTTTACCTCCCTCTTTCTTTCCTCCTTTTCCTCTTATCCTACTCCGGTCTCCTCCGCTGTTCTCAAGCACCGTAGGAGCAGTTTTTTTTCTCTCAACAGCTCTCCGCGCGCGCGCCTCGAAAGACTGCGCAGAGAAAGAAAGAAAAGGGGGAGATAGAGTAGAAAGAGGGGAAACACGAGAAGGTTTGCGTTAAGCGCAGATTATTTCGTTATGGGTCTAATTTCGTTTGTTGAAATGATCATGGGGGAGGGAAGTCGGAGGATTATTACGCGGCTGTTTTTCTTTTTTTTCTTTCCTTCTTCATACTAAGCGGGGGAATCGTACTGTTTAGATAGAGCCCGTGAAGTGAATGTAGCGGGGAGGATAGTGGATTTAGCGCGAAAGTACGCAGAGGATGCGGATTTAAAGAGATTCAACTGTTTTTATGTTCCCCCGTACCCTGCACAAGACTTTTTAAAACGGAGATTTATATTAAACTTATTCTATGAAAAACTTTGGTAGTAGGAATAGTAACACTTATTATATTATCTTTGATAAGTCGACTAGCAGCTGAGTAGGTTGCATTTATTTGAAGCTCTGTTTTGATAGTGACATATTGTAAATCAATAGATATATATTTTGAAATTTTTATAGTTTTAATTTATTAAAAAGAATACGGCAACTGCATCTTACACTCGTACAAAATAAATTTAAAAAAAGGTTAGAAAAAATGACCAAAAGTGATTGCATGTGTATACAGTATCCTGAATCTTACTTTTAATTTAAATACAGTCTTCCTACAAAAGTAGATAATTTGATTATGCAAAAGGCAAATTGTATAAAAAAAAAGTGTTTTCTTAATTAAGGTCGAGTATAATTTTGAGCCACAAAAATTGTACAAAAATAAAAACAATAAGTATTATGCAGCTCTAATTTATTAGTTTCTATAAAATGAAAAATTCGATTACCCATAAGTTTAGCGTAAATTAACACGTTTAACATTGTTTTGTTGTTATAGTTTATACTTTCACAGATTCTTAACTCATTATGCAAATTATGCAAAGCTAAGCAAATTTTGTACTTTAATCGCCAAGTCCATTTATTTATTTACATTTTAATTTATTTTAGTATTTGTATATGTATATGCAGTGGAAGTTTTATGACGCCGAAGAAGAAAAACAAAAGCGATAACGAAAACAGAACCACAAAATTTCAATCAATCAGTACTTTTTAATGAAACTTTTGCCAAAAAGAGGTCCTTCCTTCACAGGTACAAATACATAATTAATAATTTGATTTAGAGGGTAAATAGTGTCAATTCGAAGAATAAAGTACTGCCGCGCCGCTTGATTCGGAAATATAAAATTATTTAATGAGGTTCATGCAAATATCTTCTTCCTGACGTACATAAATTTTTGAAGATTCTAGTCTGCGTGAGTGGTTCATACCCCTCCACGAATCAATGTAAACTTCTGCAGGTCGAACTCTTCGCATAAATAGATTTTTCAACAACCGTAGGATTCTAGACCCGAGAATTCATATCTACAGCTATACCACATGAACTTTCTGGTTTATAGTATCCGTTTCGAAACATGAGGAAATCATCTCGAAAAAAGTCTAGAAGTTATAGTAACAAAGTATACGGCTAAATATTATTTAAATAAGATTTCAAACTTCAATAAAATTTTCTTCAATACGATTGTCACTTGCAGAAGATTTCCTGATACAAATCTTTATCCGAACGAAATTGAGTCAACAATATATGATATAAAAAAGGGTAAATTTAAAATTTATTAGCGGACATACATTTTCATTTGAATAACGTTCATCAAGGCAAGCTCAAATAGCCGATATCTAGTCGGCGCGTGCAGTTTATAAATGTGAAATCAATGCCGTATCCGTTTTCAAAAGTAACGTTCGTATCCCGCAATTTTATTCCCACCACCGGCAAACCGGATCCCCGTCAGCCTCTCCCAGCAGCTTGACCAAGGCTCATATAGAAACGAGATTGCGGGGACGCAATCCTCCGACAACAAGGTGAAATTTTAACGAAGCGAATTCGCGATGGGAAAAGAATTACGGAAAGGAGATCCTTTCACAAACTTGCGCGGGAGATCAAAGCCGTGGTGGGAGCGAGAGAGGAGGCATATAGGATGTAAGCGTAAAGCGACACGTTCCTGAATAGCCCCGGCCAATATCGTTCGCTCGGTTGGGCGCGCGCGCGCGGCAAATCGAACGTCAGCCATGTGAGCTGACGCTCGTGTAAGGGACTAGTCACTGAAAGTACTATTTCTATCGCCTGGATGCTGCACACACACACACACACACACTGCACAGTCACACAGGCTTCGTTGGGAGAAAGGAGGAATTTCACATTACTCGCGGAATATGCGAATCACAGATGGATCCCGCATAATTCCCCTCGGACGTAATGATCCCTTTATGACGCACGCACTGCACGTACACACGCCCATATATGTATATGTATACACGTTGAATCGTAAGAGAAGTTTGAAACGAGGCTTTCTCAGGGATTTTCACTTTTCGCTTTAAACCGAGCTTTTGCTGCTGCTGCTGCTACTGCTCTATGATCTCTCTCTCTCTATCTCTCTCTCTCTCTAGCTCTCTCTCTCTCCCGTATATCTCTATTTCTCGCTTTATCTCTCTCTCACTAACTCTCTTTCTCTTGCCTTTGAAATAAGCAACTTGGCCTCGGGCCATTCACTTGCACGTTGTACAGACGACGCGACGCATGCTTATAAATGTACGCAAAGAATAAGATGATTAACGAGATAGCGAGGATTTTCGAGGTCAAACGCCACGGAACTGTGAGCACTAAGTTACAACTGTTTTTAGTCGCTTGTTGACCTTTTAATCATCATTTTACACTCAGCGTTACGTTTCGACGCTAAATTTTTAGTATTTTTGGTTTTATTAAACTCATTCCCGTAGCGAACATACAAAGAATTTAATTGATAAGGTTACTCTCTATTATTGTTTTCATATCTGTACAGATGTCAACCTTTCTATGACAAATACCACTTAGAAAGATTTTAAACCAAATAAAGATTCTTTTCATTTTTTTTTCATGCTAAAATGGACGTTTTATAATTTATATTTAATTAGTAAGATAAATTTACTCTTGATAATGGAAAAAATTGATTATCCTGGATAATGATCAAATTACTTATGAGTGCATATGACAGGACCACTTTAGAAAATCTAGCTAGTACTTTTAAAATTGCATGTGAATAAAAATTTTACAAAAAAAGGCACATCATTTGTTTATACATGTATATGTGGCATCCAATATCAGTTTTTTTTTATTTGCAATTAGAAGAATGAAATGATTAAACTCGTATAAATTCTACTAAATATTTTTAATTGAGAATTTAATATTCCAAGTTATTGATTTTAGAGGTTACTATAGAGTACAATATACATATATATCGAACATGGAGCAGCTGCTCCACTGAGATTGGGTGGTAGAGAATAAAATACTTAAAGGTAAATGACAAATAAAATAAGTGCTAAATTTGAGACCTATATATATATAGAGGAGAGAGAGAGAGAGAGAGAGAACTTAAATTAAATTTTCTCCGTATTTTTATTATTATATCGTATATAAATTATCATCGTAAAGCGGTATTATAACTACTTTTCATAGTATTCATTACGAACAGTAAATACAGTATTATACAAATCTATAAACTCCATTACTGTGATTAATTTTGGACATTTATTTATTAAATACCAAATATTGACTATATACAATCAACATATTAATTGATAAAATAACTGGCGTAATCACAAATAAATAATCAATCTACATTATAAGTGTACTATATAGAAAATTAAAAACTTATTTGAAAAATATACTATTCATTTTAATGGCAATTATTATTTCAAAAAAGAAATTCAAGATACATCGCTATCATTAATATATACTATTATCTCCTTTGGGGTGAAAGGTTAATAAATTATATTCTGCATTTACGTGAAAACTATTATATACTTTACTCAAAAATTGATTCAAACCAATGTATAGAGACTTCCTTAAAAATAAATTTCAAAAAATTTTGTCAAAATAAATAAATATCACTATAGGAGCTCTTTAAAACCCGCTATAATCATATGTGCATAGACTACGAAAACACAATAGATTTTCCAAAATTGCTTTTTAAACTAAACAAAATCTTCGTTATGTTTATGTATCTGTTTAACGTCTCGTATTTTTTTCACTAAACAGTAAACGCACATGATGCACTTATATTCAATTTCGAAGGATTTGTTTATTCCCGCGAGGCAAAAATGTTTCCTCACCTTTGCTGTATCGGTCAGCCGAAATATTATTCCAGGCATGCAGATTTTGTAAACGGAGAATAATTTCCGTGCAGTTTGATACGGTCGCGAAAATAGGGTCGTCGAACACGGTTGATGTGTGCAGACGCGCAGCGCAATCTCAGTCTCTCGTTTTCCCTCACTTGTTATCTCACTCTCTCCCCGTCCTCCTGCTCTCTATCCCTCACTTCGCCAGCGCTCTCTCTCTCTCCCTCTCTCTCTCTCTCTCTCTCTCTCTCTCTCTCTCTCTCTCTCACTCTATCTCCATCTCTCGCTCTCTACCTCGTTCGTAATACAATCAGTTCATTGCTATGGATCGAGATGAGCTGAATTATTATTTCGACGACAGGCCAGCTCGCTCGATATTTCAAATTGTTATATTTCTTTCTTCTGAGTGTACTCTGCAAAAATGACCCATCGTCAAGTTTGCAATTTCCTTTTTTTTCGTAACCCCCTTTTTTGTAATATTTTTAATAGCTTTTCTTATGGACAATGGTTTTGGGTTTATTTACTTTTCTCATTTATTTGCCAAGTGAAAACTGTTACAGTATTGTAAAAATAAAGCTAAAATGTACATGGAAAAATTAAAGTACAATTTCAATTTACCTTTCAGCAGAAAAGTTTTAGGCTTGAAAAAACACGAGCTGGAAACTTTTATTATTACTTCTGAAAATTGTCACTAAATAAATGTTTAAGGTATGCTTTTCGCTTCTGTTCTATAATTTATTACTCGACGCTCCACTTTTATTAAAAAAAATGTATGACAATTATGAAAAGAAATTCTACGTATACATAGATTTTGTTCATAGTGAATAAGTGTATGTTCGTTTCATTACTTTCTTGTTTATTATTTTTTTAATAATGTTTACCAGTCTGACTGCTTTTAAAGCTCTGTTTATTATACTCACTGTAATTGAAAGTTACGCCATGAGTATGAATATTGTCTGTCAAACAATTTTATACGAGCATTTTAAACGAATTTACTATTTACTTTTCTTCCCCCTTCATATTCATGCGTAGCATCTTTCTTTTTTCACACCCAAGCAATTTTAACCTGCTCATTGCTTCTAAGCCATCAAAGAGAAGGCACACCTCGCGCGACCTCGTCAACGGCACTAAAAACGAATTTACCATCGTAGTTAAAAAGTTTTAACACTCTCGAAGACTTACATGCACACGCACACACAGAGCGGCAACGCCTAGAATTTCAGTCTCGGTCTAAAAAGGTCTTGGAGGTAAAGGCACCTTTCCGCCTCCTCAGGTAAAAAACGGGAGACGGGAGTATAGCGCGAAGGTAGAGCTCGCGCGAAAGTGATACTGGCAGGAAAGACGAGAGAGAGAAAGCGAGAGAGAGAGAG
>UELV01154071.1:0-15272 GCA_900490015.1 Megastigmus stigmatizans
GATATGATCTTTTACAAATTTTTTCAAACCTTTTTTTTTTAGTTGAAAAAAAGTCTTGAAAAAGATGTTGAAAATTCGGGGTCTTGGTCGTTAATGGGTTAATATATATTTATTAAAATATATTTTTGTAATTTATAGACACATTTTTATAGAAATTACTAATCGAGCACTAATTGATCAAATGCTAGTATTAAAAGTACACGGTCAATAAAAACTCCGCTTTAAAAAATACATGAATCTTTCCATTTAAGAACATCGATGGGGAATAACAATGTTATGAATGCCACTAAAACAACGATGGCGGAACTCCATTACTTGTCTAACAGTAGTGTTTTATTGCTACCATACGAAATTTGACGAGCGGAGAAACAAATAATAAAATAAAGACAAAAGCAAACAAGCAGTAACAATCCTAAAAGGAATGAAATTAATGATCAATACAACTAAAAGAGTTCCCCAATCATCGTTACAAGAGCTACAAACTGCAATTATGCAGAATTCAGTCAACATATATCGTTTGCCTTGACTAACGAAAAAAAAAGTAAGTACTTCGTTAAAAAGATGGTTTTAAAATATACTACAATAATGAAAACGACTATAAATCAACAAAAGGAGGACTAAGGATTATTGGAAAATATAGCCTCTATTGCCGATCTTATGGTGCCGAAGAAACATTATGACCATGTCATGGCTAAAGGTTTAAACATCCATTAAGAACAAGCAAAAAAGAATATTTACAAAAATCATAATAACCAATCGGATGCATCACAATGGCCGCTGAAAATTATTTTGTTTTTAGTTAGCTAAAGGAAAACAAGATTTAAGCATAGTGCGAAAGTCATGCAAGGGGAAGCACCGCGAGTCCACATAAATAACACAGTGCCATCCACGCCAATAGCATATAGACAAGAACGAGGAGGGAGATGTTTTTGTCGCGTGGAAAGGTGGCTCGCTAAACAAGTTGCAAAATAAAGAAAGACATCTTGATTGAGACCTGAAAGGACGTTTAATGTCAGCTTATGCGGAAAGTACAAAACAAACATTTAGAGTCGATCTAAATCATATATAAATGCTACCATGTATCTTGATACGAGGTCCTGTAAAATTCCTTTCGACTAACAAATTTCTCGTTTGCAAAACTATCTTATACGTAGGTACAATCAACTTAAAGTTTCTACATTAAACATAAATTTTCAGTAGGTAAAGATAGCGATCTTTCCGTCGTCTTAAGTAGTTGCAACTTTCGGTAAGTAATCATTTCACCGCTTCAACCACGCATTACATCAAAATTATTATCGGTAGCCCGCAGGACATGCACGACAAGTACCCAAGATAAGCAATCAAATTGCTTTAATCTCCTCTAAAAGTCGTCTAAATGCATATATCTCTCCTTCATCCTTCCGTCGTGCAGAAAAAATGCTTCGCCCGCAGTAAATTCAACCAAGCCTTAAAAACAAAAGTACACCCATTCGGATAAATCAGTATAGGGTGTCCAGCATCTTCACCTCTGCACCAACCGATATATCCCGCTCCACGCGAGAGATCGATCTTTTTCCACTCGTCTTCTTCCTCCTTGTGCCGCGTCGCCTTCGCGCCTTTTTTTCTTCTTCTTCTTCATCTCTTATTATTCGCGCGGTCGAGGCTCACCTCCAATGACGCGCGCGCGTAAGGCTTATAGCCGGACGGCAGCATCGGGACGGCTTCATTTTTGAGAAACACTCCGTTCGCGACTGCACGGCTCTTGCCGCAATCGCGCGCCACTCTTATAGACACGCACGGATATCTCTTTCGGCCGACAGTTTCTTTTTCTATATCTCTCTCTGTCTTTCTCTGTGTCATCGTTGGCTGTTGTTGCTTATTGTTTGATATAGTCCAGCCGCAGATGTAATGAGTGTAATATAACGAGTTGAGCCGAGTCAAGCGCGGAGAAAGTGAAATATATGTACAGTGGTCGCGGAAATTTTGAAATCTCGGGCACTCGCGCGCGCCAAGCGCGAGCGGCTGCGAGCCAGATTTGGCCGTACTGATAAAAGTCAGCGCGGGACACAGTGGGAAAGAAGCGAACAAGTCGTGCGTATACGATAGCGACAGGATAAAGGAGGCGAGTGAGTTGGAACCGGAAAGGGACGTGATTACGGAGTCGCGAACATCAACGCGCAAATATATATATCGTGAAAGTGTGTATACATTTGGACTATTGTACATATATATAATAACAAGTGAGATTTTTGTATGATACATGCGCGGATGAATTACACAGTGTGTCGCGCGTGCGTCGCTTGAACTACCTGAAAGGAAAAGAGTTGACAACGAGGCTCGTAAAGATTTAGATCTACGCACCACGAAAGAAAGTAAGTGGAGTGGGCTTGTTAATATTATTTTCGCCGTTTTTGCAACGTAAACGACCTGAGCTTTATGGGCTGTTGTTACGGAGTATAAGCGATTGCCGAGACGATGAACCGGTGCGTATAGGATCTATTCACGTGAGATTTCGGTTTGCTTGATGAATAGATAAATACGGTCTCTTTTTTTTTTAGAGAAAGCTTTTGGTTTCAGATTAAGGATATGTAGTTGTATTTAGATGTGATAATTTTTTGTGATAATAGTTTAATCGGATGTTCTATATCTTGTGCGATTAAATAGGTGACCTGAGGTATTATAAAAATTGGAATATAACACGAACAGTTTAAGTAATAGTTGCATGTGTAACTGCATTAGGTAATAGACATGAAATAATTCCCAATTCAGATTTCTAAATAACGAATTAATAAAATATTGCCAATCTTATTTATTGCATGAAAACATTATCGGTGTATAGTATATTAGAATTGAAAGCATTTTTCACTTAGTCGGTAAAAATAGTCTGAAAAAGCTTTCAATCTTTTCAGTCGCATCTTTGCATAATAGCTGCGAAGCCTAGTGACACTTTTTTTGTTTCCATGCATAATCCATAAACTGGAGCTTATTAGAAATACGATGCGGCATAAAAGGAAACCCTCACTCTAATTTGTTTTTCCATTACCTACAGTTTTAGCTGCATGTGCACCGATAATTTTCCTCTAAGTAGATGAACGCGACTACATAGTAACTGTTCTAGTATAGTTCATAAGATTGTCTTGGTATTTAAACGATGTTTTCCAATTGCATTGCTAAAAAATATTAAATATGATCACTTAGTATAATGAAGTTCCTAAAAACTTCTAACTATCATCTCTATAGTCATCACAAATTTATTCCGTTATATAAATTATAGAAATTAATTATACGCAATTCTCTTACTTGTTAATCATCTACAATTACAAGAATATAATATATTTTACAGTAGACAAATTGGTTATAATTGAAATAAATTAAGCCCATAAAGACTTGCATAAATATATTTCTTTTTTTACAAATACCACGGTCTTAAATAATCTACATGACATGTATTATAGCTTAAGAAACTACTCGATCTGGGTCAAAAATTCTCAACGCTTATGGAATTTTATTTACCGAGAGCAATGTGCATCACTTTGTTCACATCCCCTCGCAATTAGAAAAGAGTGAAACCAGTTTTCATCAAAGTATCATAATATCAAGTCTCCTAGCTAACCTTATAAAATCCAATCTCTTATATGGGGATATATTCGTGTTCAGCAATAATTAAAGTCGCGCGCTCGCGATCCCCGCGTATATATGAAACGCGGAGCGCGTAATATGCGTTTGAGTCGAAGGAAGAAACGGTGCAATACTGATGCACTTCGCCTCTCTGTCTTATTCCCCTTCTGACCGTCTGTCCGTTTTTTTTTCTTCTTTCTCTCTCGCATATATACGCACTCCCATAACGCAATCCGACCACGAACTGGAAAATTTCTGATCGCGATGTTGCTCGGCCGTGGCACCATACTCACGTTTAAATGCATACACACACACACACACACACACACACTGTACAGGTCATAGATATACGCGGGGTATATCATTAGGAGTTAACATGGTCGCATTATTACGGTAAGACAATAATTGACAGAGCGCGAGTTGTATTATACCGGAAGTTTCACAAGTTCGCAAGAATACATATGCGAAATAATTGGTCGGGACTTTCCCGTCCCGAAATCCCCTTAAAACCCCGATTTCCACGAAATCATATCTAAGTCTCTTTCGAATCGGTGAATTCATGATTCTTCCGATGGCCGCGTTGACACTGGGTTAGTCGTATCGGTGGACTATGAACTTTTTTTTTCGTTGGTTTTTTTGACAATGGTAAGAACTGGAAGTTCCTTGAATCATACTTTATGGAAAATTCTGTTTCTATAGTTGACTAAATTGTGACTTGAGCGATAAATCAAGGTGAAAAACATGCAAATGAGACCGTATTTAATAAAGCGTATGAAATTTAATTGCAATTACTAGACATATGCAGATGAATCGATGTAAGTTTGCACGTTTTTTCTGGCTGTTTGCGACATCTCTAGCGTCATTATTTCCAAATGCAAATTGATCCAGACAAGTGTTGTTTAGGTGGTGGACTTTTTTTTTACTAATTATTGGTGTTTTCATAAACAGAAATTCAATTATTTAAATTCGAAGCTCAAGGTCCAGAGTACTTTCATATATAATTCGGAGTATGTATTCGTACAGTAAATGTCTTTTGCTATTCCCAAGAAGAAATAGAAATCAGAAAGTAAGTTTACTGTATAAAGGGTTTCAGATGGACTGTCAACACTTGAAGGATTAATCGAAATGAATTCTGATGCATTCGCAATACTAATTTTCCATTTGCACTTGAGAGGTCACCTGAAAACAGAAAGAAAATATTTAATTTCCCTGTTCATAGATCCTAGTATTGTATATTCTAATGTTAAATACATAGGACAGTTATGAATTAAAAAAAATATATAATACTAAAGCAGAGTAATTGCAATAGTATTATTACTTTTTATTACCTTTTGTGTAAAATAATGTGACTCGTATCTCAGCCATTTTTTACTAGACCCAGGTATTGCAGATATTCAAATATCTATATACACATTTTTACAGTGTATACAGATGTACATACTCTAATGCATAAAATCAACATGGATTAATGAATATCTTCAAAACTACAGGGCTATTTCATAAAAATACCGAGTCACGGTTTTTATCATTATACACCAAAATTATTTTCTGAGAATTTCAAAATCAATCCTAAGTCATTTCTTATATAAAATAATGATTCTGATATAATATTTATTTTAAGAGATTAGTCGCCATCTCAAAGAAAAAGATGCATCAAGTGCTCTATATATTATTGTAGAAGCACTATAAACATTTATAATTTACATAGCGTATAATAAATAATGTATTTTAAATTCAACCCTGGATTTGATACATGACAGTAAATTACTTCAAATTTTTTGTTCCTATTATAAAATCAATGAAAAAACTTTATTTATAAATATTTCTGTCTACGAACATGTAAAACTACTTTTTTAAACGCATTTATTCCAACTCGATGATAGCATGACGATATATGTTCGCTAAGTATCAAGTTCTAAAAATGAATGTTGCAGTATTATCAATCATTATATTTCTACCTATTATATATTATGTAAATAAATTCGGTACTAACAGTTTAAGTGTTCAGTGCACATAGCCCATTCATACACTGGCAATTGTCGGTGAAATAAACGAGAATACAAATTTTTTCTTATGAAGGCATTCATCTGAGACTGGAATACAGCGGTTAACAAATATACATATAGTACTTAAAGGTATATGTATGAGCCATATGATTTAAAAATTAATATCTATTCTATTTAAAATTAGACACGAAATAAGGTGATTAATCAAGTTAAATAATTTTAATAAGTTCATTTTCAAACCCCATTCAATACTTTTCTACTCATCTTGTTTTCTTTGATCAAAAAGTTATATATTTTTTATGTCAGTTTAAAGCATGATTTTTCATTGATGTCAAGTTGATTGATTTTCCAATATCCTCAAGGCCTATACAAAGATGGAGTTTTCGTGTATCAATTGCTAATTTAAATAAAAGTATAGAAATGACTGATTAGCAAGTTGCAGACTGGTAGCTTCTATAATTTAAAATTCAAGAAAAAATTTGAAGGTGTATGTATAAAGTAATGTTTGTCCAGATAATTTTAAGCCCAGATAATAGAAACTCATATTGTTATTTGCAAGCTACTAATTTATCATGTCCACACTCTTTGCATGCTTTAAAAGCATATGTACAGTACCTACATTTTTATTCCAAGGAAATAAAACGAATCAAATGTTTCTCTGAGATAATGTTGAAAAAAGTATCTATAATTAAAAGTATCCTATTATATGACTGCTTCTTAATAGCAATTTTTTTAATTTGTTCAAAATATTCCTCAGACCCAGTAGAGTGTCCATCAAATTCAAATGTTTGTCAAAATCAGTTGCATATAACTATAATACAAAAAAAAAAATCAGTAAATAACATATATTCATTTGATCTTGATATTTTTATTATATAAAATACTATTATGACTTTTCAACTAATTATATTGCGTGCATGGATAAAATGGATCAGTAGCAAGGATCTTTTTTTTCTATCAATATCAATATTCTAATCGCAAGAAAGTACGAATTCACATAAAGCGACTTTTATTACAATATGTTTAGTTGTATACCGGTGCAAAAAAGAAAAGTAGCAGAAATAAAAAGACAGCGGAACAAGACTCCGTCACGTTCTATAAGTGGAAAGAGCAAAGCGCTCTCATGCAAACCAATGAAGCACCACGACAAATGCAACGGGCAAATGCAACTCTATGATATGTAACTCATCTAGTAGCCCACATATCACATTAAGGTCAACAAAACTATACCTTTTTCCTCGCTCAAAGCGAAGTTGTGATTATTTTTTAATCAGTGCTTCGATGTGAAGGAGAAAAAAGAGGAATAGGAGGCCGTAGATGCTCGAACGGTTTGCCTACTAATTTATCTTTGCGTATGGGTTTAAGCGAGATATTGCACGCTTGATATCGCCAGAGTGAAATCGGTCTTTTACAGATAGAGTGGATTTTCCATTCTAATAGATTTCCACATTAGCGTAACATTCGAAGCTTATAATTCCTACGTTAACAATGAATATTATTTCTACACATGTCAAAAATGCATGGTAATTAACATTATTAATTCCGTACCTAATTTAATTGGATATGACATCTCTAGTAAAACGAAAGTGATTCGACGTTTTCGAAATTGGAGTTAAAACGTGAGTGAATTTGGTTTATATTCAAAGTTTTAATTTATTTCTCTGAATGTAAAGTTTTGAATCTTTTGTTGCTGGTATAAAAGTAGTTGTTATTACAACAATCAATTCTGTTTATTATGGTTGTAAGCACATGTATCCTTCGCTTTCTTGATATATTCATTAAATAACGTATTCGCTACATACGACATAAATAAAAAAAATATCCATTAATTTTTTGCGTAAAAACATTAAGGTAGAGGAAGCTAAGTGCCAATGAATTGGCAGCGGTTTTTTTATTATCTCTATTATAATTATATTAAATGAAAGAATATAAGAAATAAATAAATAAAAAGAAAAAGAAAACTAAATCGCTTTTCCAATGTGTTCTCCAAATATTGCTCTACATATTTGAAAACCTATTGGAGAAGAGTTTTTAATGCTACTGACGAAAAGTTGGATAGTGTCCATTAGCAACATTGCTTTGCTATGTTCGAAATATCAGGTTGCAATATTTGCAAATGAGTTATCTAAATTTTATCATTAGCAATATCCAATATGCTGGCTCAATTTTCTCCATGGGAAACACATAAATAAATTTTACGCAGGAAACACATAAATAAATACGTATTCGTTTAAATCTACTATTTTACACACAAAACAATTTTGCATATTTAAATTTACATATTTTATCACTGTATCCTATTTCCAATAGTTAGTATTGGATACTTCACTCACAGTATTTCGCACTTGGCAACACATACGCGTGAGTTTTGCTACATTTCTTTAGAAACGCGTCGCAGCCTTAAAATTTAACGCTAAATAAATTCGAAATACTAAACAATTTTAACACAAAAACAAAATAAATCCATAAGACGTATACATACACATATATACAAATACATATTCGTGACAGTTTCTAGATTTCACAGTAAATATTTTGCTGTGTAATAAATTGGCACAGTAAGTAATTGGCATTAAAAATGAAAAAAAATTGCGTTCATTTACGTATTTTATGATCCAGTCCTATTTCCAATAGTTCTTTACACTATTCTTAGTTTACCCGCATAGTCACAATTTAATACAGTATTCGCAAATATAAACATATAATAATACAAAAATGAATTCAGAAAATACATTATTTTACATTAATGTTCTCAATTTGATTTTTTGTCAACTTATTGAAGCCAAAATAGAAAGCAGTGATCTATTTATACCTAAACATTCAAACGAAATATTTCAAGTAGCCGTAAGTTATTACTATATTCGTTAATGCCTTAACCTTTTCTGGTTCATCAGAATATTAATATTGCAGGAAAAATTCGTGGAGTATTGGTTCAAAGAAAAAACATCTTTGCTCATTATGAATGGGAACACAGTTGATTCATCCTCTTTGAATCCAATTTTTCATTCTATTAGTTCGATAAATTTAATTAGAACAAATGAAAATAATGTCTTTATAAAAAATAAACGTTTCCAAAGAATTTATAAAACAAATGAGACGCGTTTCAGTGAACAGAATAGACCTGCAACGAGCGTCGCATTTATAGTATCATCTAATGCAACTTTTGCAATTTATTTGAAGACATGAGAAATTCTGTTTGGTGGAACCACGAATCTCTTTTTTTAATAGTTAATCTGGATTTTGAAAACAGTTGTTTAATGGTACATAAATTTTTGCGTACAATGTGGACTTTTAATATTTTATCAGCTGTGTACTTGTGTCATACCTTGGGCAATAATTTATTTTTCTATACTTACAATCCTTTCACGAATTTAGCCCCAATATTTTGGAAGTTTGTGCAACATAGTCATATGATTAACGAACGTTACACGCTGTTTAAACATTTTATTCATAAATCTTACGGGTCCACATTTACATATGGTAAGTATAAATAATAAATAAATTAATTTAATGTTGTTAAAAAATACAAATTGATTTTTGCCAACTAATTGAAATATTATTAATCATAAACAGATTCATCAATTTGCAATAGTTTATATTTTGATAAAACAAATAATCTAAACGGCTATAACATCAAAGCCAGTAGGATCTTATACTTAAATGAGTCGATCCATGACATTAAAAAATGAATGCATTAAGTTTACACATACTGACATTGTGGCAGAGTTGTTAACTCGTTTAAATGCAAATATTTTTACAAAGTTCTTTAATAAGTTTGGTTTTATCAACGAGTATGGCGAACCTCAAGGAGTAATTGAAGAAGTATTAAAATCTAGTCAAACCGACATTATAATAACTGCATATTTCACACGTGATTATTGGAAGAATCAATTGTATCCTGTCTATGAAAACACAGTTAGAATTGCATCGTCAAAGCATTTAGTCAATTATGTTGAAATATTCTTTTATATATTTGACTTGAAAGTTTGAATATTTTTCATATTAATGAGCTCCACTTCCATTATTAATTTGAAATGTGGTCTAAATGAATCAATATCCTTAGTTACTTTGAATTTTATGCGACTTTTATCCAATACTTCAATACTGGGAAATCCGAATAACGTAGTTGGAAGAATAATATTTATAGTCATTACTGTATTTGCTTTTCTAACCACATCATTGATAGAAAGCTGTTTAACTGCATTAAACACTGTGCCGTCAACAACCTCAATCGACTGAAGATCTAATTAAATCCAACCTTACTCCTCGGGGAACTCCAAACCTTCTTAGTATGTTGGAGTCTGAAGAGATACGGGAAAGATTTTGTGAAGTCCCTTCGTTCTCTGATTGCTTGTATAAACTTTCAAGAGGCGATCAGATTGTTTACTTAGATTCTCATTTGACTATGAAATTGCATTTAGACGAGAACGCAAATATTCACATATCGAAAGGTAGTTTGGCCAAACGGAGTTTAACATTTTTAATTTCTTCGGACTCGCCGATTTTTTACAAGCTTGATACACTTTTAAGAAGATTTGATGAAGGTGGATTCATTCGAAGGGTGATTGAGTACAGACAACTTTGTTACGTAAAGCATACTTCTACGAAAGAAGAATTAATGACAACTTTAAATTTAATATGGAGCTTTTACATCTTGTGCAGTGGATGGATATTAGCAACTATTTCCTTTATATTAGAATATACTCTATTTTTATGTTGATTATTCGTGATTAGCTTAAAAATATTTATTACACGAGTCAAGATCTGATAAATTAATATATTCGTTTAAAATTTTTTGTTTATGTTATATTGTCAAAGATATTGATATTCAATAGTTGAAATATATAAAATAATTATAAATACAGGATATTAAAAAAATATTAGATTCTAAAGAAGTATTGGATAAAGCATATAACTTAACAAATATAATCGATAAATAAACAACTTGTATAACTGTTAAAAATATATTTGAAATAGTAAATAAATTTTAATGTGATTCTGAAACAGTATTTGTATATAAATTACAAAAACTAAATTTTATTATTCAATTTGTATAGAGAAGACTACTAGTCAAAATGAAAGAATATATTTACACTTAAGGAAATGATAGAAAATAATTGAAAAATTCATACATTGTAGTTACTTAAATTTTAAAGTGATTCACAAATAATATTTTTGTATATTAATAATTACAAAAATAAATTTTTATTATTATATTTGAATGCAGAAAACTAATATAAAATTTAAAGAATATATTTGAAATTTTAATAAAAATCGCGAAATTTGAAATCTTTTTTTTTAAATTTCTTAGATAATTATTAAACTATTTTTAAATAGATTTTATTCTTAATATATTGAATACATGTACATTGTAATAAAACATTAAGTTGGATGAAGCTAATTGTCAATTAATAAGCAGCGGCTTTTTAGATAAATATTACATTATTTACTTTCAAACTTTCTGTAAATAATTTGCCAAGAACATGAATAATACGACGTTTAGACCTAAGTTTGCTTATCGTGATATTGAAAAATAACAAGCGACTATTCAAGCGAAAAAACGGACTTATATCGTAAATTTAATGCTCAATATTTTTTAAAAGAAGGTATTATCTGGGGTTTCAAAATATAATTTTATGCAAAATACATATCATTTCTATTTAAATAAAATTCTTATGCGAAGAGTCATCAAATCAGTGGACATAGATGAGCTGAAAAACTATGAGCATCCATTGTCACGTGTTCAAAAAGTGACTCCCGATTTGGCTACTAAATTATTCGGGACTCAATTGCTTTTAAATTGTTTGTTTCTTTTTTATGAGTCATCCTGAGATTTCTTGCTTCGCTCTTGTTCAAAAGCTTATAAATTACTTTATCGTATTATTGGTAGGTATTATATAGGTATCGTTTTTATCCAAAATCTCATTAATATTATAAAGTATATCAGAATTACCAATAGTAATGACTGCAAAATCAATACACAGTATTTTTTATACTATACAGGCACATCATAACGTTACTAAGCCTTTTTATGACATAACGTTAAATGCATATTTTTCCTTCATTACAAAATGGTGCCCTTGTATAGAAACTTATAAATAACTCATTTGCTACATTATTAACAATTACAGTCTGAACTCAGCATTATTACGCATGCATATCATAAAAAAAGCATTCCTGCATTGATAGAAATAGAAGTATCAGCGATTTTCCCAACTCGCTATCTCGCACTAGACAAAGACAAACAGTCGCTTTGAAACTTGTCATCAAAACAAAGCACGAAAACATGGCCACAAACATTGAATAGTTATCAGCTCGAATTTTAACGCATCAAGCAAATGTCCGCTACTCGTGGAAACTCTTGTCTGCAGTAGTAGAGCCGAGGGTCCGGATACGGTTGGCCAATATACATATATATCGGCCTCTCTCGTGCATTTTTTCAGCCTTGCGCTACTACCACAACCGCAACTCCTCCATTAAACACATAGACGCACATGTGTGCATGCATCGCGGCTCTAGCTCAGTGATTTTCGCAACAGGATGTTTGCGGACCTTGTCTATACGCGTGCAATACGTGTAATGCGTATGCATGTGTATACGTGTGCATGTGCACCTTACTCTCCAATTCACTTTTTCGCCTGGCGAAAAGCGCGCCGGATTTTCACGAAACGCGATAGCGCGATATATTTTTTAGATACATTTAAGTGAACGTTTCTGAGTTTGGCCTGGAATTTATCTGCTTTAGACGTTATAGACTTTTTCTTTCAGCAGTAGCTGTAATGGATACATTTTTTTGGCTGTGATCGTACTTACAACAATATCGTATTTTAAGCTTTTCCTTCAAAGTTCTTGGAAAATCTGGATTTACATTAATATAATAAGGATTTCTAATATGGAGACAAAAGATTGAACTCAATGCAATTTGAATTATACTATGAATTCATTATATATTGAAAATAAATTTATTGCGTATTGTTCCTTGCGCTTTCAACATTTACATGCTATCAAGTAGCCAATAATAAATTAGGAAATAAATAATGATGAGAGCTCCTTCGGCAATAAAAAATGATAAAACCACAGACAGAGAAAACTATAGATCGAGTATACGAGCGGCACTCCGGCTTATTAAGCTTAGGCCCGTGCGCAATGACTTTGTAACACTGCGGAGAGAGAGAGAGAGAAAAAAAAAGAGGCAGCAACAACGTGCCTATGCGAATTGCCGTCGTGAGACAGTATAAGAAGTGCGTCTTTCTTTCTCTCTCTCTTTCTCTCGTAATGAAGGGGTGCATCGGGCTGTGACTTGGAGTGACTCGATCGCGGCGTTTCGCGCCAATACTTAATTCGCTGCGTCTAATTTTGCGTGCACACTTTCACTGCGTGCGCTCTGCAGTGCTCTGGAGTCTCGCGCGAGTTTTCTTTTGAGTTTTTCATTGTTGGCCGCTGCCGACGATGTATGACGCGGATGTATCGCGATTTATCTTTTTCGATTCGATTTTTATTTATGGTAATGTTGCGGTTTTCGTCTTGCGATTTTTTACTTTGTAAAAGATGATTTATGTATGAAAGGATCATTATTTCATATAGCTGAGGATATTGTTTTGAACTTATTTTGCTGAATTCATTTATATTTTTCAAGATATGCAAAAATTCAAGACAAAAAAATGTTATTGGTGACATCGTTTTATAAAAATAATAAATTTCATTTTTAATTTAATGAAATGATAAAGAAAATTTATGCGAAAAAGATTTGTAACAGTGCAAAAAAGTCTGATAGTATTTAATAATATTAAATAATAAAGACACGTATTAATACTTTCGTTCAACGACGTTACTGCTTATGAATTTATTAATGTTAATCTGCTCAAATGTTTTTTTAAGCTCACAATTGAAAAAGAAACAATTATAATAAGAAACAAATTTGAATAAAGTATAACCCTCGTTATACTATTTAAAAATAATATGTACTTGATCATTAATATTCAAAATGATCAATATTCATAAAATCGTTTCCTGCTCAAAATTAATTTTAATTTTTTATTAATGATATATGATTTAATTTTCTTTTGAACTATAATTTCAAATGATTCTTGTCCGTTGCTTTTTTGCTCTTTTTACGTTATGAATACAAAATATTCGTTCGCATTCATTTTCACGTAAGTTTCATGGTAAAAAAGGTGATTTGAATTGACAAATTATTCGATGATACATTAAATGGTGCGTTAAAGTTATACATGTCTTACAGACTTAATATTTTACAATTTGCATTCCTGAATGGAACAATAAATTCATATTATAAAGTGGATTGTCAATAGTATCATGCAAATTTTCAAAACAACAGAAAAATGATATGTTACACGCAAGCACGACAAGTGTTTGCATGTTATTTATTCCCGCATAACACGAGTTTTAATTTGTAAATTTTAGAGACTGATTAATAATTAAATATTGAATATATTTTTTAATTCTAACAATTAAGAATATTTGAAGCAATAAAAATTATAGGAAATTCTACTTTTATTTCTAATAATCTCAAATTTTAAAACTTAAAAGCCATTGCAGAAAACTCGGATACATGAATACCGATACAAATAACATTTCTCAGAATTTCAGTTAAATTCAGGATCCATTTCCTTGATCACACAGCCTGTACGACTTTTAAAAAGATATATAAGTTAAGATTAAATTTGAGACTTAAGCTATAAGGAAATATTATGTTTTATTAAAAGTCTAATAACTAAGCTGTAGTAATAAAATTTTTTATATTTTCTCGTAAAAAAGATAAAGAGAATGTAAATTAAAATAAATTCAAGTTTTTGTTTTTTTCATAAAAAAGTTTTTTCGTGATTGTAATTTGCTATTGTATAAAACAGATTAAGATAGCTAAAATTTATTATATAAAAATTAGTAAAGTAGCATTAAAAATTATTAAAAATAATGTCTGCTAAAGAAAAAATGTAAGAAGAACTGGTAAATTGACTGTGATGATAATAAGTTGCCCTTTTAGGGGTTTCTTGTCGCTCGACGCATTATCAAGTAACAGCACTTTTACTTGGATCCTTCTACTTTTTTACGATCTCCCATATTTCTTTCGCTAATGAAATTCAAAGTGGGAAAAACCCACGATATTCGAATAAGTAGTGTAATAAAAGTATACAGGGAAGTACGAAAAAAAAAAAAAAAAGACAGAAAGAAAGCAGAAAGAGAGAAAAAAAAAAGTATGACCAAATGAAAGAAAGCACGTGAGGAATTTTTTAAGAAACTAAAAATTTTAAATGTGTATCAACATATAGTCGAAGTGAAGAAGGCAGTCATGATTTCTTGTAAATTTCGAAACGTCGTGATTAATTGTACAGTTGGAGTAGCCTTCATTTTTTTGACTTTGCAAATAGGATCGGAAAATGTTATTATTACTGAAATTCCTAAATCGTCCGAATTGTAAGCTTTCAAAATCTACGTGATTACTAAAATAGTATACAATTTACATAAAATAAATTTAAATAATAATTATATCATAAATTATTTTTTAACTCATTTAATTGAAGTTTAATTTTTTTAAATAGTTCAACTATATAATTCAATGAAATGTTGTTTAAATTGCAAGTATATTTGCAAGTATGATGGAAAATAGGAGTAACGACCACATTAACCCATTAACGACCAAGACCCCGA
>UELV01154084.1:8496-27337 GCA_900490015.1 Megastigmus stigmatizans
CCGTCTAAATCATGCGCAAAAAACATCCAAACTGCGTTTTAAGCGTTTTTCTGCATCTAAATGCCGGCGATTATTTTTACGAAAGACGCGCAGAGCAAGCGAGAAATAGGGAGAGAGAGAGAGAGAGAGAGAGAGAGGAAAAAAGAGGTCGAAGCCCGCATATATACATATACACAGTCAAAGTGTTGGATGCAGTCCCGCGCGTCGCGATACATGTATTCCGCGCGGCTCTCTTGAGCTCGAGCGAAACCTTGTACAGGCCAACTTCCAGCTTCCCAAGGTGCACCGGTGCACGCGCCGGGCATTACAACAAATTACTCCTCCTTTCGATATACATCCTTTTTTCTCTCTCCTCCCCCCCCCCCCCCCCCCCCCCTCCCTCACCTCTTCGTCCTCCTTATATTTTCCCGCAAGTGCAGCGCAAACGGGGAGAGGGGAGAAAATGAGCTTTGCGCTCGCGCTCAGATAAAATCAGGGACAAACGCGTGCGTCTGTATAATACACACACACACACACACACACATATTTGCACAATGAAATAAAAAAAAACAAAGGTATCCGGAGCTAAGTAACAAAGAGGACTCGTGCAGCAGCAGCAGCGAGATAAAAGGCTCACGACGACAACTTCAATGTCGGCAGACTGCAGTTTTGCATACTCTCCTTTTCGTCGCCTCTCCCATACACGCACACAAACATCACTGGCTTTGTGTCTCCTTTACGGAAATCCATATATTTTTACGCGCGCATTTTCCTCGTATTTCTTCGCTCGGCATAGAGATCGTCTCGACGTCTGTCGAAAGTGAACGCTCTCGCTTGCGCAGAGAGAGAGAGAAAAAAAAGCCGCGTAGGAGAGATATTTATATACCTCTCTCTCCTCTGGTTATTCGCCAAACGAAGAGAGAAAGAGAAAGAGGCTCTGATGAAGCATCACTTGGGGTCGAGACCGGCGCATCTCACTATATATATATATATATGTGTGTGTGTGTGTGTGTGTTTGTGGTGTGTGTCTGGTATATGAATCGTAGCACCAGACGCACTCCACAGCAGCAGCAGGCAGCGGCAGCAGCAGCAGCAGGCAGCGGCAGCAGCAGCAGCAGCCGCGCATATATACAACACAAGGTCACACGGCCAGCGGCACCAATGGTACTAACTTCCATCTTCCTCCCTTCCTCTCCCCCCCCCCTCTCTCTTTCTCTCTCACTCTTGAGCCTTTTACGCCCGCCCTGAGATATATACGTGTTATTTGCGAACGACTATGTTTGAGGTTCCGATGTTATATACGCTTGCTATTTCGTTCATCTACTGCAGCAGTAGCAACAGTATACCAGCAGTAGCAGAAGTATGTGTGTATTATATATGGTTGTGTCAGAACTAGAAATAACTTCCTTTGTTTGTAGGATCACTCTGCGGTTGCTTTGGGATTCTCTTTTTTTTTTGTTTGTTTGCCACAATTTGGAGGAGCGAGAGAGAGAGAGAGAAAGTGCAGTACATTGAGTTCATTGGATTCGATTGAATTGTAAGGCGCTTCACTGGGGGGTCGATTGCACGCGACGATCTGTGCATTACGTTGACACTGTTGAGCGGTTTGGGAACAATGCAGAATTAACGAATTAGCTGATCTTGATGGATCATCGTGGATCGGGCGTTCAATAATGCGAAAATATGTATATGTGTTGTGTCATTGCTTATCGGTCAATGTTTGAGAGGTTTTCTTTTGTGTCGAGCCGGTTGAATAATATAATTTTTTTTCTATTAAATTTGCAATATATTTATATAGAATAAATAAGTTTCACGTGCAAGGTAAGGTAACTCACGTGCTGGCTATTCAAGCGTATCCAGTGAATATTTGAATTTTATTAAGTGACTTGTCTGTGCATACCAAATGGTGCAATGCCGTTGAACCTGTATCTAGCGAGATACATTTCAATGTGAATTAGCTTGTAGGCAAAAAATGCAAAGATTTATTTCAATATATTAACAACGTTAATAATTGATCAAGCAGTAGAAAATTACATAAGATCATCGTCCATCCTAGAAAAATATAATATTTAATGTTTACAATTCCATGTTGTATCGGCAGAACCGATTGTAATCTTATTCCAGAATGCAGTAAGATCTTTTTTGTCTTGTAATTACGATATATAAAATATTTTAGATTTATTTGTCTGGCTAGAATCTATTTAATCACTTATGATTAATCCACACGAGAGACGCCAGCGTCTTGAAATTTTGTAAAACAGCCAACAAAGTTCTTCGTCCATAACACACATGTACAAAACAATTCCAGTCCTATCTCTCAGCTGCACTTCATTCGAGCACAGCAGTGTCAGATCAAGATAACAATAAATTATACAATCAACAATTCGACAATGTTGAACGACTTTGGCATGCGCGCGATCGCAAAGAATGCGCTATACCACAAACTCCAATTGAAACAAAAGCTCTTATACCACGACGAGACGCACAGTTCGTTCTCCTCTGGCAAATATCGTCGCTTCATTGTGCCGTTCATTCCATCAAGGAGTCTTACGCACACTCCTAAATAGCTCTCTCTCTCTCTCTCTCTCTCTCTCTCTCTCTTCTCACGCACACTGCAGCGAGGAGATCAGAATACCAAGGGTCTGCAGGGATTATGCAAGCAGCAGTTGGTGCGCTGTTAGTGGGTTCTCGCGTGCACATATCGCAGCAGCTCTCCGAGCCAATCAGTCATAAGTAGAAGCATTACGAGAATGCGATGTGATTTATCAGCTGCTGTAGGGCGAAGGCGCTGGCTTTTATTGTTCTTTTTTCTATTACGAGCTCTTATTATCGCTCGGCCATATATACAGTGGCTTTCAAAACAAACGCTCTCCACAGCAGCAGCAGCAGCAGCGCTTTGTTTTTACCGAGCCGGGTGTATTTCAACCCGCGAGCTCGAGGATAAATATACATATAAGCGTATAACAAAAGACGAGCTGACATCGTGTCTCCGTTGTGCATTGTTGATCTGTTAAACTTAATAAGCCGCAGTCGTGTAGGAAGACGATCTAAATCATGATTTGCAATTATGCCACTGACTGCGATGCCTCAACTTTCCTCGTTTGCCAACTTGTTTAGTCATATCTCGGTGCTCGGAGATTTCCACGAACCTTCTGTGGCTGTGTGTCTGTGTGTGTCTGCATGTTTGCACTGCATTCACACGTGCGGACCGGAAATTGGAAAAAGCTTTATTAAAGAGATTACGTGGTATTTCTTTGCCCATGCATTATTCAGTCTTGTATATCGGCGGAAACATTCATTAATAACGCGGCTTATTTTTAATGCTCGACCGCAGCTAATATTGATCTCTGCCGGTTACAGAATCGGTCCGTGGCCCTACTGTATAGCGAGCGATTACAACCTTATACGCTTTTTGAATGAGTTTACACTTTGCATCGCGCGGCTGTAGTGGCGATAGGAGCAACTCTCGTTGCACTTCTGATGATGCAATAAATGCTGTTATTTGTGTATATCGAGCCAATAGTACATTGGACACACGCTCGATAAGCGACCTTCGATTATTGCAATTACGAGAAAGAAACACTGCGCGCGAGCGCGATCTTTGTTTGCATTGATTCGCGCTTGCAGGCCTAATGATATGGAAGTTTGCATTACACACCAGTCGCAGAAGGTCAACGCTGATAATTCCTAATTGTGTGTAGGTGAGGCCGTTAACATTCTTTTTTTTTTCTATTTCTTTTTCATAGCTTACTCCCCTTCGCGCCAGACTTGGTAATATCGTTAGATCATGGAATTATTGTATAACAAAGGAAAATTTGCAATGTTTGCCGTTATTTTATCGCGTAACAGTGAATAAATAAGTGGAGGATTAATACGGCTTTAGCTTGAACGGAGAGGCTTTTATTATATACAGCTGTATTATTCAGTATCGAAAAGTATCCACAAACACATTAAAAACAGCTTTGTCGAGAGTATGCACTTTTTTTTCTTCGTTGTGCATAATCCTCGTGGATCGATTCTGAGAAAGCTGCAGCTGAATGATCAAACAAAAGCTATCATCAATAATAAAATGTAACGATTTCCATGAAAAACTGACTAAAGTGGGTATACAGTGAGTGTTGGGCCGATGAAATAAAAAAAAAAAAAAAAAAAAGGAGCGACGTACATCACTTTGCAACAGCGACGCACCGCCGTCTTATCTTTCTCCACCGACATGGATCCGTCCGATTGTTTCGCAATCGTCCCAGCTAATAATAAACGCAATGCTGGGCTCTCTGCCTTATTTCCATCGCTCCTCCGCTCGTATACGCAGTACACACACACACAGAGACAGACACCGACTGTTCAAAAGCAAACGAGAGTCGCTCTCGTCTGCGGCAATCCTTCGTCTGCTCATTATTCGTCTTCGTGCAGCAGTGTGTCTCGGTGCAGCTTGCATTATGAAAGCAACAAGCGACTATTCTCTCTTGCCGCTGCCTTTTCTTTTTTATCCCCCTTTCAACTCTGCGCGCTTCTTACTTCATCCATTCTGTTTTCTTTGCCCGCGTTTGTGTGTCTCTCTCTGTGTGTGTGTGTGTGTACGACAGAAATGCATAAATATACCGACTGCACGAGGACTGTCATTTGCTTGGACTACGCAAAGTGCATCGTTTAGCGTGTCCCTCGTCCCCGCATTTTTAACTCCCATTTCCAAAGAGCGAGAGCAAAAGAGTTTCATTGTATCCGTGGAAGAGCGAGTCTCCACGAATATGGACTCGCGGCCAATTGCAGCCAAGGCAGAACCAATTTGAACCCGACAAACGCACTTGTGTGGTCTTAAGAATATTGTAGTTTCCTAACTGCACGAGGCTTGTTATTAAGTCTGGTTTCAATTGCGAATAATAGCTATTACTCCATTGAATCTTTCGTCCATCGTTAGGCTGCACCGGCAGTCCACATGTCCCTACGCCAGTCCAAAAAGTTCAAGCTCCGATCGTGGAAAATAGCAGCTCGGTATAACATTACTCCACTCGTCGTGCGCGCAGCTAAAACCGTAGCTCGGTCATAAAGCCGGCTAAAGCCCGTGAAACTGGCGCAACCCGCCGCTATGCCGAAATAAGAGACGCTCCGCACGATAATATAGGAGGGCAGCGGAGCGCCGCCGTCGACCTCGGGCACACTTTTTTCGTCCCTGACACGTTTATAATCCGCGAAACGAGGACTTGATCGGTCTGAAAGAGAGCCGTGGCATACTGGCTATATCTCGGGCTATATACACACTCGCTCTACCGCGCAGGAAGCGAAAAGAACAAAGAGTACAATAAGAAGAGAGAGAGAGAGAGAGAGAGAGAGAGAGAGAGAGAGAGAGCAGAAAAAGATATGGATATATAGGAAGAAAGGGGGACAGAGCGAGAGAAAGAAGAGTCTTGGACTCTCTGCTGCTACTGCTGCTGCCCGCGAAAGTGAGGACGCGAAAACAACCGTTGCGCTCTTATGCAATCTAAGTGCAGCGGCTGTACTGGCGCTGCTGTGCAATGCAGCAACGAGCCTCTCTCTCTCTCTTCCTCTCTTCTTTGCATGCCTCCCTACTTTCAGCCTCTCTCTCTCTCTCCCTACCCCTTTTTGCGTCCAGAGAGAGAGAGAGAGAGAGAGAGAGAGAGCCGAGCAATTCCTGGAATGCTCTTTGTGAACCTGTGCGCGCGAGCTTCTTCTTCTTCTGCTGCTGCTGCTCCCGAGACCGAGCGACCTTGATATAAAGTGCAGCACGCGAGAGAGTAGGTGGGTAATATAAGAGTTGGGAGGGGAGAAGAGCGCAAAAAGGAGCGTACGAGCTGATTACGCGTATATACCCGCAGGACACGCGTCCCTTTTCTCTCTCTCTCTCTCCCTCTATAGTGGCGTATAAACAAGGAGGTGCGCGCGCGCGGCGGTAACTCTGTTGAGGACTGGTTTTCTCTCTCTGTACGCGCAGGGGGATTACTCTGTCGGTGGGGGAGAGGAAAAGATGCGGCGGCGGATGTTGCTGTTTTTATCACCGGGATAATTGCTGTTTGGAGGATTGAACGAGGAACGTTTAGGATAATGAGCGTCCGTAAAAGTGAAAACGGAATGCTCTTTATGTAAGTGCGCGGGGAATAAGTCTGTTGCATATATACGATGTGCAGGGTAATTTGTCCTACTTGATATTTTTCCTTTTTTTTCTTTGTTTGATTAATTGCGCAATTCAGCTTATGGATCGGCTGCAGAGATCCGATGATGCAAGGTGCCACTATGATGCTGCTCTAGGAATGCGCAAGAGAGGAGAGCTAATAATCTGACCCTCTTATCGCGCAACATGACTGTATCCCAATACCATTACGCACCTTTTTTTAATATCTCGCTTGTATTCGACGAAGACACAAAGAAAGGGAATTAGCTTTGTTAGCGAACATTCGCCATTGAAATAACAGTGCAGTTCACAGAATCTTAGCTCGCTTATAAACGCATTTGTTACGCGCGGATTGTAAATAGCACCAAATAGCTAATGATTAGTAATTGTTGTCACATCGATTGTCCAGCTGATTCACAAGATATCCTTCCAGAGCATCCATTTAGCATCTCTATTTCGCGAGCGTGAGATAATATTTGTGTCTCGTTGCTCGAAAAACACTCTCTATATGTATATCCAAGTCTGCGTGTCGCGGTATATATTACGTATATATATATATTGCATGACCTTTAGGTAGCTCGTAACCCTCCCTCATCGCGAAAGCACAGCGAACCGAGCGCGAGATCATATAAACGCCCACGCGCGACGCAACTCTTTGTTCTTTCCTTTTCTCTCCCTCTGGCTGCACGCACACGCGCGTATTACACACACTCGCTGCTCCCTCCTTTATTGCGAGAGAGCTTCCCCTCTCGCGCTGTGTGTGTCGCTTCTTTTTCTCTCTCTCGTATAAGCGAGTTCTCTCCGCTCGCGTCTTTGTGTCGAAGGTGTGCGTATAAACGGATCGAAGGACGAGAAAGAGAAGAAGAAGGAAAAGAAGAATAAGAAGAAGGAGAGGAGCAAGAAGAAGAAGAAGAAGGGGCGAGGACGAAAAATCGCGGCGAAGGTAAATGGCGCGCCGGTGGAATGGATAAAGACGATCCACCGCGAGCGAGGCGATGTGTGCAGTGCTGCTGCTGTCTGTATGTGTACGAGAGCAAAATGTATTATACACGGAGGATTCGGCGTGTAATCAATTACCGGCTTTTGATCTGAAGGCGAGTTGCGCGCGCATACGAGCTGATGAGACTCGTTACCAGTTTCTCGAGACTTATATATCTCGGAGAGCTCGAACGTCGCCGCGCGCGCGCGCTGAGTTTTTTGTACAGCCAGCCGAGGGTAAGAATAGAGTTCGCAGAAAAGCAAGCGCTGAATGAGATGCAGGTTTCTATACGGCAGCGGATAGGTCGAGGAAGCAAATGGGAATCGAAACATTGCGAAGCCTGACCATTTGCAACACATTGAATTTAAATTGGGTGGTCGAGCCTTGCCGGTATACTCGGGGATTATTATCCACTGTGGAAAAATGTACTTTATCGAAAACTTCGATGGCCCATCAAAGTCGGTAAGGAGAGACAATAATAAAAAGAAAAAAAACATATAGGTGTATTCCTCGAATTCCAACGGAACCAGATAAAAATCAGAGGGCTGAAGGAACGTCCCATCTTGTATGCAAATTCATCGCACGCGCGCATAATCTCCAGCAAACTGAATTCGCTATTATTGCAATGCGAGCGTCGCATATAAACGGAGGAAAAAAATAAAAGCGAGAAGAGACGGCGACAGCGGCACAGCTCCTGCAAAATGTAAATGTCCAATAAAAGGTATAGAGCTGCTCGTATGCACGAATATTGACGCGTGCCGATGAACTTGCACCTTGACGAAAAATAAGGAAAGTAAAAGGCTGCCGCTGCTGATACAGGAGAGAGAAAAATAACGCGAAAACTTCAACGTCACCGCTGCCCTTCCACTCGCACAGGAGAGCATAAATCGAGTGGAGGAGAATACAACGAGCATACCTATATTATGTACATATGTGCATGGTAAAATGCGTTGACATTGTCCTTCGCGTTTATTTCTGAATTTTTCCGCGTTTCGATGTAGTGTAATACCTTGAACCGACCTTTCATTCATTTTAATAAGTCGATGCATTTTTCGATAATCGACTGTTGACTTTGAAATCGTTATCGAAAAATTAATCAGACCTTTATCTGAGTGATTGGAATCGTGCTTCGTTGTGAAATAAAAAAGACCCCGGGAGCAATTATCGTCCAAGCACGTAAATCTTACGTAATTGGAATTTTTAAAAATTACGAAAAATGTACGTGGATCAAGTATAAAAATTAAAAAAAAAAGAAAGATTAGATTGTGTTTTTCTTTTTCTATAATTATCCATACTTATTAATATCTAAATCAAACAGAAATTATAGTAATCTCATCTCAATCAGTAATCGCACCGGCTACGTGAATCTCTCTACTTTAAAATTGAATAACTATGGAAACATTTCCGAACTGTACGTGTAGGCAGACATTCGGTACACGACAGTCACATTGTCCGTACAAACACATGACATCAAACTCTTTATCTACACAGCTCTTTCGAGAAAAACACATGTATATTACAACACTGTTTACGAAAATATGTACACAGTACTGTCTGCTACGTCACTCGATATGCTCGTAAAAAGTCTCTTTTACCAAATTCTTACAAAGTCAAGATGCAAGAATAAAGATTAGAGAGAGAGAAAAAAAGAGGGGGGCTTACGTAACTCTCGAATAACACGGTATACTCGCGCCTCGAGAGACTCGACTCGCAGCGTTTGGCGAGTTCACTTGACTAGAAGCTTCCTCCCTACTATTTCTCTCTCTCTCTTTCTCTCTCTCTCTCTCTCGAGTGAAATGTCATTCCTTGGAAATAGACTTTCACTGTGGTAATAATAATTGCATTTCTCGCTCGGGCTTTTACTGTTACTGCAACAATCTATTTTTTTGTCAAAAATTTATCATCAATACCGATCTCTTTGATTGCAACAATCATTATAGTTTTAAGTGGTAACAGTATCGATAAATTACATTTTTCCGCCGGCACGTTGTAACTTACAGAGTAAATGAATTTAGTAATAAATTACTTCTAAAATTCAAGCATGTGAATCAGCAGATACCATCCTCTATATTAATCTACTATTTCAATACTGAATTCACCCAAACACCATTTCATTACCCCATCGAAAAACAACCTCATTAACCTCGAAAAATTCGATCGAGAAAGCAGGCGTGCAGGCCAGTTCACTCTTGGTCGAGGGAGCTCATAGTCGGAGGCGCGCGCCAAGTGCAAGCGAACGAAATGGAGAAAAAAAAACACACCGAAAGCCACACACACACACACACACACACACGCACACAGTCACCGCACGCAGTGTAAGCCAAGAGTCGCGCGCCGGAGGAGAAGCAACAGCAGCAGCCGTAAGCGGGGAAATTCGAGCGTCCCGAGGGAGAGAGAGAGAGAGAGAGGCATGCAACAGCAGCAGCAGCAGCAGCCGTAGCAGTCGCGGCAAAGGGGTAGGGGGAGAGCACGCGCCTAAATGGCAGAGAGAGAGAGAGAGAGGTCGGGAGAGGGGGGAGGACAGGGGTGAGGGAGAGAGAGAGAGAGAGAGCAGAGCGGCGGCGGACGCCCTTGAGCGACGGGCAATGCACCGTGAGCGAGGTTCAAGGCAGAGCGGTGGTTGCCGTCGCGCACAGCCGCCGCGCCTATATATCTCTCTCTACCTCTCTCTACCTCTCTCTTTCTCAAGCGCGCGCGCGACTCACTGAGCTTCTCACCCCTCCGTTTCGTTTCGTTTCTTCGCCGCGGCTGCTGCTGCTGCTGTTTTTTTTTTCTATTTTTCGCCCCTCTTTCGAGTTCTCGTTTAGCGCTCTCTCTATGGAGCTCTATGGAGCCACTGATATTGGGAGAATGGAGAATTGCTTGGTGAGAGGTTTAGAGAGTGGTTTTTTTTTATACTTGGGTACAACGCTATGTATTTTCTTAGTCCGACCAGTCCTGAGATTATTTTTGCGAAATTGTTACTGCTTATCGATATCTGGTTTATTTATAGGAATTGGTTGATATGACTTTGAGGTTTCTTTTACTGCTTTTCTTTTTATCAGGGTGGCTGGATGGCTTTTTGCTGCTTTTGTTTCGTTATATAATTGCGTGAAATGGTGTAATTCGTTGCTCCTATGCTTGGCTGAGCTTTTTTTCGTAATCACGTGTCAACTTTAATTAAGGGTAGATTGTAGTGGTTTTTGTTTATCTTGTTTTTGTACTTTAATGATTAGCGAGAATTTTAAACCTGTAATGCAAGATAATTATTATGGCGTTAAAAATGACTAGTGAATCAAATTAAAGAAATTAAGTTGTAATGCGTACACTGAGCATTATTTTATCTTATCTTCCTTCTGCATAAAAATAAAGTATTAAAGAAATAATTTATACTCCTTTGTTAATAACTTTGATTGTTTATCCCGAATTTGATTAAATTAGCTAATATATACATAATTCATATCTTACGATTGTTGATAATGTACGACATTTGGTATTAAAAATGAAGACATGTAAGAACGAACAATGCGATAAAAATATTATTTTAACTTTTTTTATTTTCAATCATTTACAACCTGTTCCAACCTTTAAGATTATTTTGTTTAGAATATTCTATGCAAACATCATTCCTTACTAGTTTTCAAAATGAAGTTTAGTTTTTCATTTTAAACAATACGAAATTTCATTACATAATTATAACTAAATATAAAAAATTTATGAATAAATATAAAAAAAAGTATTAATTTATTTTATCTTATTCTACACATAATTTTCCGTAACTCTTAATTTTTATAAACGTTGCATTTGTAATAATATTACAATCGTTATGTCTCTGCTGCGAAATCAGTAGTAACAGCTGGAATTAGTCCGGACATTCACACCGTCTGAGTAAGTTAAATAAAAAAAAAATTATCAAGCCTGATAACATTTTTAAACATTAATTAGTTTTTCACAGAAAAGCTGTTTTATAACATTTGTCTCTTATCTCTCCGAGTTCTTTTTTATCGTCGAATGGAGGCTTTTAAAAATTATAAAACATTAGTGCTACATTCTACAACTGTTAACCTTCAATTATACTTTATTTAATTACTTTGATAGCGATGTTTAAACATACATTGGTTTTATTTTTAGAATAGTAGTTTTATTAAAATAGAAATTGTTATGTAATTATGAAACCAATATATTTATACATATAATTATGAAATATTACAAATATCTATTTAATCCATCAGCTTGATTTAGACTAGAAAAGTTAAATATTTTTAATAAGATAAAAATATTTGCATAGATATCGATAGAGATTTGCATTGAATAAAAACAAAAACACATTCGAATTCCAGCAGCCAAAAATATACCCATCAAAATTCGAATGCAGCTTAAAAAAGAAAGAGCCGCGCGATTATCGGCAGCGATCGGCTCCGCAGAAGCCAACGGCCTCTTAACCTTTCTTAGGTCTTCGCGCAAAAAGAAAAGCGCCCGAATTCCGCTAAATCACGCTCCATCCCCCTCTCTTTCGGCCCGCGAGTCTAGATATCCGAAAAATCACGAAACGAGCGAAAGAACGAGAAGCAGCTGCCAAGGAGAGCGAAAGTGGCGTCAACAACCCTGCGCTTGCTTATCCATCGCAGACGAATTCCGCGCAAACATTCTATTAATCCAGCGCTCAAACGCAGTATGATTTACGAAGCGGGCGCCAATATTTCGCTAAACTTTTCCCGGTAATATCGCGCGCGCGCGCCTCTGTGTGCGAGTGGGTCCGTGTGTATTATATACTGCGTCGCAGAACCGCAGGAGTTGACGCCCTCGAAAAAGGCGAATACGCCTGAAGGTTATAGAGCTACTCTCCCTCTCTCTCTCTCACTCTTTCCCTCTCTTTCGCCCGCGAGTCTGGAATGTGTGCGAGCAAACACGGAGGGATGAGGGAACGAGGAGAGGGCGAAAGAAAGGATAGAGGGCGGCACCGTACGTATTGTTGATTCGATGTTTCATCGCTCGCGAATGTATGAGTGAGAGGGAGAGAGGTGAACGATAAAAGCTCTGCTGGGAAGGGATAAGGAGCTTTTATGAGAGGAGAGGGACCAGTCACACTTATGCACTCCTTACGTTACGCAGCTCTTTGTGTATCTTCTCTCTCTCTCTCTCTCTCTCTCTCTCGCCGTTTGTTTTTCCCCGCAGTTTTCGCAATCCGATCGGAATGTTGCTGCTGCCGCCGCTTCTTTTTGTCTCCATTATTTCGCGAGCTATTTGCGATTTGATGCGACGCCGCCGCCGCTGCTGCCGCGGTGAATCACGCACCTGTGATGTTTGATCAACCGCGAGCTCGTTGTTTTAATTTTGAGATGTGATGTAGGCAATTACGAGACCGAATGTTCTGGAAGGTTCGATCGATCGAAATATTTCGGTACAGTGTGTGCGAGAATATCGCGGGGACGACAAGTCGAGCGCTTGAATGCAGTGATAATCAATAGGAAATCTCGTTACGCGGTGCGATAAAATTTTATCATGACAATAAAAGCTGATCCGTATATTATTATACGATACGGTTAGACTGCCTCTGAGCCTCTTAGTGCACACATAATTTGGAAGAAAAAAAAACGACTACTGAACACTGTAGAAAGCTTAGACGAAATTATACTACAGATAGGTTATATACGATTCCAGCGCAGCGTCAAAACCAAGAGAAATACCGCACTCGTACTGCACGACCGATTTCGTTTCACTCTCAACGATCGCGATTCCCCCTCTCGCGCTCATTCACCCATTAATTCCCATTCTGATCTCGTGCAATCTAAAATAAGCCCATTAAAGCCGAGTACAAGCAGCCGAGACCGCCCGTAAGGCAAAACGATGTATCCAACCGCACGTTAGATACACACAGACGCGCGCACATATTTATAAACCATGGTCGTGTCGAGACAGTTCACCTGCTCAAGCACACATCATCCGCGTCTGCGAATCTGTCACGATGCTTCTTTTTCACCCCCGTTAGCGATGAATGAAACCCCCCAGAGAATCACACGCGCACGATTGCGTCATGTTCCTTAAATATACACAAAGACGTTGTTTCTTATCAGTGCATGGCTACAACGTTATTTTCGGATACGAAAGTGAAATGGCCTTTGTGCCATTTAATGAATGTATGGCTGGACACTTTGGTATTGAGCGGGGGAATGAAGGGATCGTGCGATAGAGATTGAAAAGAGAGAAATTTCTCTTCCGGGACCTGCTTTGCAGTTTGATGTGTTGCTGGGAGCGAAGTGATGCATTAGCGAGTATGCAAAACTCGAAAAATTGTGGTATGAAAGTTTTTAAATGTGGTTACTTCGATGAATTCTTACACTTAATTAGAGATTAGTTTATTGCTTTATCTGTAAATTGGTGAATTTGAAGAATTTAAATTCTTCGTATGAATCAAAAATTCAAAGCGTCGATAAGCTGGAATTTCCATTCATAAATTAATGATTCATTTTCCATTCGATCATAAACAAGCTTCGTAACTAAAATTTGATTTACGATTAAAAAGAAATTATGAACTTTTCTTTTCATAATAGAATACATATACCTATGTCTAAGAATTCAAGCAATTACAAATTTGAAAAATAATACAAAGTTTATAATATAGGCAATGAAACATTTGAATTATTGACACATTAAAGTGCGCGTGTACCTACAGTGTTTCTTGCTTTGTTGTTGAAAAGAATAAAATGAGGCAATTGATGTTATTGAATAACCAACAATCTGAGCATTTCAGCAGTATACGAGAACTCGGCAACAATATCTCTGTGTCTTTGCGCGTATACGCGTATATATAGTTAAACCTTGTAAAAATACACAAATATTTAACGCTCGGCATCGCTAGTAGAGTAGCAAATTTATACCGCACAACAATGCCGCGTTTTGCATTTTCCCCGCTCTTCCCTCGCTTTTTACGCTGACGTAAGGTTAATAAAGTGATATTTATATAGATCGTTATCGTACCTTATTATACACGGATTTTTGTATATCTCACTTCGCCGCTACAACCGATGCCCGTATACACACCCCGTCTTTTTTCACTTATTAATATTCATATTAATGCACGTCTCATGCTTATTAAGTGTTTCTCCAGAATAGGAAATTGTACATTCTGTATTTCTTTGATTTAAAATTTAAGGCACGATTTTGTTATAAAAATCATCGGTGTGCGCATATGTTTCGGTACTTTAAGTATATGGGAGCGCTAAATTATATTTATCGGAACTGCGTATATTATGCACGATGAGCGAGAGAGCGAGAGAGAGAGAGAGAGAGAGAGAAAGAGAGAATATCCACGGCGATAAAAGTGAAAAAGCAATGCAGTGGACGGAATAACGTTCAAGGTTTGATAATAATTCGTCTGCTATACTTGACTGGGATGATAATAATATTATTGCAACTGAAATAAGATTAAGGAGCACATCGATATTACAGAATATTCATCACTGACAAGCTGCTGAACGTATAGTTGTGTATAATATTTGGCTAAAAATAAAACTGTTCTGTGGAAACTAATTGCGAACTATTCTATTATTTTATTTATTTAGGTAACCTAGAAAATTCACAATGCCAGCAAAAATACAGAACAAAGAAATAAATTTTTATATTTCAGCGCAAACGTGGTGTGTTGTTATTTTTCAGTTCCATATTACAATTCCTTAACTCAATAAACGTTTTTTCAGTGCAGGCTTAATTTCAATTATTGAGCATGAAATTCTGATGTCACAGCACCAAGTCAAGTGTCATTCTCTATCTTTCAAGATCAATAAAAAAAAACACGTCTCTACACATATTTCCTCCAACAAGCCAATACGTGTATATTTTCAGTATAAATATCCACGAAATACTCGAGATCATTATCAATGAATAAAGATCGTTATCAGAATCCCTCCCAAATCCAGTATCATCATTCTAAGCGCTGCACGAAAGTACGCTCAACGAATAACAAATTAAAAAGATCGTTCACACCAAGGCTTGGGCGCTACAAAGCAAAACAGTTCGCTCTCCTCTGGCCTGTGCATATATATATATATACAGACACAAAAATAAACCAATCATCCGGTCATTTCTTTTTTCCCTCCCGACGTATCGCCACGTCGTCACACGAATCCTCTTTGTGCAGCAGCAGCAGCAGCAGCAGCAGCAGCAGCAGCAGCAGCAACAGCAGCAGCAGCAGGAGGAGGAAAAGGAATTCGTCATCGAAATTTCTGGAGTCAGGCACGCGCGACTCCGTCCGGCGATGACTCAGGGTGCGAAGGCCTAACCTTTTGCCGAGTCTCAGGGTACACTGCACCTAAAATCCTTCTCTCTCTTTCTCTCTGTTCCTCGTGCGGTGCGAGGGAGAAAGAAAGAAATTGTGCATTTTTAGCGCCGAGAGACTTTAGCGCGTGTGCGTGCAGTTTATATATATATGTATATATATATATGTATGTGTGGTATACATGGCGTAAGAGACGAGAAAGAGAGACGCGAGCGACTCACAAAGGAGACTCTGCGCTTGTAACCCCGCGTGCACTTTGCTTCTGCGGCGTGTATAATGGATTGTGCGGAAATACGTGCGCTTTTAGGATGCCGCGGAAAAGTTTTGGCTACGCGAATTTTAGCGATGGATTCGTTGGGACTGCTATTGCGGAACACAACGAAGATTTGATATGGATATAAATGAATCTTTTGGTTGTATTCAAATCTTCAATCTTATCGAAAAATTGTAAAAAAGCAAAAGTTCAAATAAAAAAGACGAAAATCAAGCTATTTGATAGAATAGAAACATATATACGATTCCAATTGACGAGCTCAACTTAAGAATCGGCCACGAACAAGCTTTAACCGATCACTTTTTTCCAACCAAACTCACGCCGTTTTTGCCTCTCTCCAATTCTTTACCCACCAGCTTATACAAAAAAAGTCAGCCGACTCGCGCCGCTACAAAATATATTTTTCGCTCAAACAAACCGATGCATGTCGTCATCGTCGCAACCTCAAACGCATATAATTTACAACCGCCCCGCGATTAAACACACAAGTGCAAAAGCAAGAAGAATGAAAAAAAAAAGAGGAGGTGGAATGTCAAATGTATTATCTCGAATTCATTGACCGATAGCGTCTCTCCTCGCAGTGCTCGCACACATACACACAACCGCACACACTGCACCTTATACAATTTCCAAGTAATTCGCGCATCGCGCGTAAGCGAGTACTCACACATGTGTGTATGAATATATATATGCGTGCACGGCACCATCGCCGCGAGGCTCATAACGATGTATTACGCTTTGCCGAGCGGCAAATTGTTTTCGCGCGTACGCGAATATCCCGCGGTGGCCGTGTATGTGAACGAGGTAGAGAAAGAGAGAGACTCGTCCTGTGTCGTTTTCATGACGCGGCGAACCTCTTAAACGTGACGAATGAGGGAAATGCACTTATATTGTCAAGGTCAAGCGTTGTTACACACGTATATCCTTCGCCTTTTAGATTCAGATCGTGAGATGCGAGATAACTTTTTTTTCTCTCTCTCTCTCTCTCACTCTTTCGCTGCGCAAGTCTCTCATTTGTGTGTGTGTGTGTGTGTGTGTGTATTGTATAGAGAATCGTACCGCAGGTTATGAGAACGAGCTGCTCGCGGTGCAGAAAACTTTCGAGAATGTAATACAGTTTTTTATACTACCATTATGACGTGACGACATTTGGCATTTGCTACGTAGAATTTATTGAGGATCGGTGAGCGTTAAACGGAGTTAATTAGATAGTAACTTGCGATAGGCTTTTGTTCAACTGCACGTTGGCCTTGGAATACGAAATCGTCTACTTTAATGTGGGTTGCAAACTTAATAAGCTCCATGCAACCCCCTCGATAAAGCTCACGTTTTACGGAATGCAGCCTGGATTTTCCTCGACCTTCTCTCTCCCTCTCTGTGAAAAACAAAAGTATCTAACCGCACGAATTAGCATACACCACAAAAGCGCATGCATTTATATACATATAACGTTTGAGCGAACCAGAGTAACAGCAGATGCGCGTTTGGCAAACAAAAGAGAAAAAATGCCAAAAGTCGTACTGTTTAAAAATCGCACTTTGAGCGCATGCCTATAAGTGTACATGTGTGTGTCTGTGTGTACTGGACGAGCTAAAAAGAAGTTCTTTATGTATCCTGTTGATGGCAAAAAGCAGATACGAGGCCCACATTCTTGCACCGCTCGCTCCGCTCAAGTCTACTGAACTCGCCTTATTCCATCGCTATTCTCGCGCGCGAGCCGCGGCACACAAATGTATGAAAAAAGGAGTGCGATAAAATGGACGACCTTGAAAAAGTGTATTTTTGCGGGATCATATGCGAGTGAGTGCGGCTGCTGCTGCGCTGCGGCCTATATCGCGATGAAGCCTGCATACAGCGCGTGTATTTTGTACGACTATTTTTGATCCACGAGAGAGAGAGAGAGAGAGAGAGAGAGCGACGAGGTAAACGTCCGAAAATTTTTTTTAGCCGATAAAAAAGAGATCCTTGCACTTTCTTCAAACCACGCGTGTGCGTGTGTGGCTTCGTTCGCATATACACGCCGCCGCTGTTTGCCGTTGCGTCATCGTATATACCCAAGGACGCTTCGTTCACTCCTATCGCCATTTTTTTTATTTCGCTTTTTAACCTTATCTCTATATAGCTACACTGGCCGTAATTCATTTAACCCATTTCTTCCCAAGCGGCCATTTTATAGTCGATTGGTTTTTTGCCTAAACAATTGTCGAAAAAAAAATAATAATAACCAATAGCACTTTTCCGAAGTAAAATTGTCCGCTCTTTACGATTCTGAAGTCAGAATTTTGAAAATTCCATTGGAAAATTTCAAAATGGCGGTTTGAATTTGATGAAAAATCAGAAATACATTTTAATAATTGACTATAAAATGGCCGCTTGGGTAGAAATGGGTTAAGCACACGAGCAACGGATATTCTCTCTCTCTCTCTCTCTCTCTCTCTCTCTCTGCAGTACACTCGTTTGTTGTATAGATTATTTCGCTTGGTATGAGAGAGAGAGAGAGAGAGAGAGAGAGAGAGAGAGAGAGAGAGAGAGAGAGAGAGAGAGAGAGAGAGAGAGCGGACGTATACGAGGGTGCATTCAACTCCGAAATTGATTGGGTCTGCGTGCGCGCGTGCTGTGCAGTTTGAACTGCCGACTTTGAAATGTCGAAGCTCGAGTTCGAAGAACGTCCAAATTGCCACTTCGTCGATCTTCATTTCATCGGACGATTCGCTTATGCCCATGTCCCATAGTTTGAAATGCAGACATCGTCTTTTGCGACTTGTAATTTCGTGTCGTTTTGATATCAGTGTTGCCTTGGAAGCTCAAATTTTATTGCTCAGTATTATTACTTGCAGCTACAGTAAATGTCATCCAAGTGTTTGGTTCACTTACTATTTCTGGCGAGCAAATTTTCAAACTTTAGTTCAAACCTAAATCAAACTAGATTCATTAAGATCTTCCTTCATCCCAAAGGTATTTAAAGAAAGAGCACAAGACGTTTATCATAACGTATGTCACACTGTACGTCAGGCTAAATCCACGCGGTAAAAGCAAACCCCTAGCATTTGTATCGTCCCGGCAAAGTAAATCAGGATGTGTTGGCGCGTGTAAAGGAGGAAGGAAGGACGTGACGAAATCCTGTTTGGCGCGCGACCGAGTAATCCGCGAGTGGCCGTCAACTATAAGCTCGTCGTCGCCACTTATACACCCCCCCCGGGCAGGAGACCCGAGTTTTATTTTCAAAAT
>UELV01154087.1:0-14861 GCA_900490015.1 Megastigmus stigmatizans
GTACACCAGCGTCAGCCATGTTGGACACGCTCACCCCACCATACCACCCATGTTCAATCCCAATAGCACAGCGCATTTCCTTGGGATACTTTACGATGACGCCGCTGCGTCGTAACCTGCCCGGCAAACTCTGATGTATCACGGCCTGCTGCCATCTACACGTGTGTGTATGTGTGCACGCGTGTGTGTTGTGTGTGTGTTATGTGCTTTCTTTCCCAGGCGAAATTAGTTTCGCGTGATTTATCTACTGGGCGCGGCCACTTGGTCTATCGCGAGAATTCATCAATCCCTGATGGATCGTGCTCTTTTTATTGATATTAATTGTTGATGGATCATTTTTTTTTTTTAGTATAAATATACCCGTTTTTTCGGGGATGTGCGTTGCGATTCGAGTCGTAGGTACACGAAGTTTGCAGATGCACTTTTGTCTATACAGGTAAATTGTTGCAGCGAGATTAATAAAAAATAAAAGACTTTTGTACTTTTTTAAATATTGGCAATGTTGTTTTTTCGCGGAAAATGTGGTTATCGCGAAAAATTATCGCTATATTCCTCAGACGTGGCATGATAAATTCAGTAGCATATGTGTATATATTGTGGAGGTGATGAATTCGCCGGGCAGAAATGAAATGTCAGCAGCCATGTATAGTAAAGCTGGCAAATATACTCGACGTATATTTTTCTCCTTTTGCTGCTTTATGGCCGTGGAACTGTTTTTGCTAATAAAAAGTTCGAGCTATAAAGCCTGCAGTTTATTCTTGTAATTTCTCGACACCCAAGACTTTTCAATCTAATTAATTCCTCATTTAAAGAAATTTGCTTGTCGATAGTTCTATATGACTTTTTATGATTACATATATGTATAAATAAATCGCTTTGACCCAGAATACGTGTTCCGCGAATAAAATGCTGTTGCAACTCGACATAAAATAATATCACGGTCTCAAGACTCGATTCCAAATAAAACTCGCGCCTGGCGGTTGGATTTTGAAAAAGTAATCATTTTTCAGTTCTGTCACCTCTTGCCGCCTCATTTTTCACTCATAGCCCTCAAACTGTACCAAAGATAAAAGCCACACCGCAGCGTAACATAATAAAAATTCACTTGGCCGGACGATAAATCAAAATTGATGCGCGAGAAATAATTTAGAGCGCCGCGAGTAGGGGAAGGGGCGACGCCTCCGAGCGTTGGAAAAGCCGAGATCCTCGCTCGAGCTCACGTATAGTACGTAATCCTGGGCGAAAGTTTTCCTCGGACACGACTTTCCTTTAAGGAACTGTTTTCGCGATATTTGCAAAGCAAATTTTTTCCACCCTCCGTTCGCGCGGTGTCCTCTGAATACTTTGCCGCCCTGTTTTTTTTTGTTGTTGCTCGCACTTATCCCGACCGACGCACATCTTTCATCATTTTATGGGCCACTCCTTACTTGATGCTTGTTTTGGTTATATACCCACGGGTCCGTCTCTGTAACCAAATATATATTTAGGTCGGGCGGAGGAACGTTTTCTTTTATGGGACGAGTGGGAGGAAAAAGGAGTGAAATATAAAAAGTATCAGGGCGGCTGAGAGTCTACGGAGAGGAGCGTAAAATAGTTTTTTTTTATATATATTTACTTTTATATGCAATTCGGCCACGTGGAAAAGGTGTATTTGAAGGAAATGGCGTACAGCTGGGCTCCCGTGAATTTACTTTTTATTGGACGATATATATACATATATATATATATGGCGTATCGTTGGGTTGCGGGAGTTATAAAAGCAGAGTAATGAACGTAAAAACGTAAGATGAAATGAACGCCGAGTTTCGAGTCTTATTTGTTAGTACGTTTTTTGCAGTTCTTTAAGCACCAGCGTGTTTTCAAGCTTTTATATATACAGATATGTTTAGTAAGACAATGCGGGAGCGATATTTTTGTCGGTGAAATTTGCAATGTATAAGTAGGGGCGACGGCCATACATAAATCACGCGCAAAAGCTAAGTTTTTTCGAAGAAACCGCCATGTCGGTATAATGCGTCTTTCGTGTGCATATATATATATACACGAAAGACGCATTATACCGACATGCTTATTGATATATATATATATATATATCAATAAGCAGTGCTCTTTTGCTACCAGTGCAATTTTAAAATGTTTTAAAAATCCAAGTGCTGGTATATATACGAAACGGTACGTATCCTTAATAAATTCGTGATTAATTACTGGCGGTTAAAGAATATATGCGCGTGCAGAGCACGGGAATCGCGAAATATGTCGATGTATAACAAATGAAGATACCTCCGTAAATAAATCACGCGCTAAACTGATTTACCCCGAAGAAAGCGTTCCTCCTGCCATGCTGCATACATCAAAATCCTCTGCTGATGATACGACTCGTCGTACATAACCCGGGCCACGATACATTTTCACTTTATTGCCAAGTATTTACTTGGGAATGTACCTGTAAAGTAAAGGGACGTTGTAAAGAGGTAGAACCTTAAAAATATCCTCGCGTAAATGTAAACATCGAGACTGAATATACGCGTGGACGTAATTTTCTACCTTATTGGAGCATAAAATTTTAATTGTCGAGGCAAGTATATATCGATTTATTGAAATTGTTGAAATCCTTTCAATTCCGCACCTCCGATTTTTAAATAAAAAAAAAATACCTTTTGCGGTTATTCAACAAAGTTCTATGGTTCAGCGTTAAACTGGACCATTATTCACAATATTTTCGGAAAAGCTTGAATAATTCATCGGCACATTCAGCTCGGCATCCGCGGATGTTAAAAAATTTACGAAAATCACACAGCCGCGCGTTAAGCAATGGAAATAAAAAGCTGCAATTTTTCATTTTTCAAACGTCAATGATAATAGCAGTCCAGGGCATACTCGTTATTGCCCTACCGAAAATATCCGCGCACATATTTCAAAAGTTTAATACTGCTTTTGTTTTCGTTTTAAAATATCGCGCGCTGAAAAAGAAAAGTGTTATAACGCGATATCCGCGTTCATTTCATTGCCGACTTGTTGTTCTCGGGATATATATGTGTGTTATTAATAAGCGGATATTTAATTATAGTTTCATTGAAACAAAAAGCGCTTGGATTGACGAAATTCCATATTACATTCTGCTCTCTCTCTCTCTCTCTCTCTCTCTCTCTCTCTCTCAGTAATGGATTGCGCGAATCGACACGTGTTTCACAGCTATGCACAACAGGGCAATTTAGTATTTATTGATAAATCAATTATGCTTCTGGGAACACGAATTATCCTTGTGTAATTCCTGGCAAAACCACGGCATTGCTCATTTAATAATCGGTCCCCACACATCCACGCCATAACCGTCAAATTCATCCAGAGCGTTTCGTAAAAGTCCTCGCAAAATCTACAATTGGCGGCCGAGCACTAACAAAAGTCGCATATAATTATCCTGTATTATAATATTCGCAGGCCAAAAAAGGGCACCATCCGCAAGGAGAAGGTTAATTCGAGCAGCGAGTCGCGTACTTGCTAGGGACTAAATGAAGTCGTATCAATTACAATAAAGTGGAGCTTCTTGCGGCTTGCCTCGCAGTGCGGTGCCGAGTCTTGAGGTACTACTCCGACTCCTTGTATGCACAGATATAGAGAAGAGGTCTCGCGAACCGCAGCGACACGGGCGCGAGACTTGTCTCTCTCTCTCTCTCTCTCTTCCTCTCTGAGGATCTGCTGCTCTATACGTATTAGGGGAACCTGTTCTCGCGGTCGTCGCGCTTTAATCAGCGACATACCCTAGAGGCTCCTGTAAGAGGTGATTTAGCTGAGCTGCAAAGAGAAATCGGCAGGGACCACGAATGACTCGCTCGTGTAACTGTGACTGGTACGACTGGGATTTGGGATTGAATAAACGTGCAAGTGTAATGTTATATGAGACTGTGTAGAGATTTTTTATTTTCGTATTTCAATTTTGGATTGAAATTGATTTAAAAATCTAATTTGTATTTGTACGATTGCAAATTCAATATGATAACAAATAAATATTTACAAACTCGTTTTATTTCTGTTGTTGGAATAAAAATAAAGAAGAATATAATAAATATTATCTCTTGAAGTTCACACGTGTAAAAGGTTCACTGCCTAATGGCTAATTAGAGCACAATTCACTATAGAATTTTCGATATGTATAAAAATTATTTATCTGGATTATTCAGAGCTTTAGTAATAAACAATTATTTAAATGACAAGAAATTTTCCTTAGTTGCATTATAAAAAATAACATTTGGTCGCTTCTTCTTTGTCAAACTTCAAGCATCTTTTCAATGATCTTAACGCGTTATTACCGCTTATACAATCCCCCTTTATTTATTTCATTGGAACAGCAATCGAACGCTCAAAGCACAAGTAGTTTAAACAATCCAAACAAGACTTCTCGACAGCGTTTAATGAAGTCCCACTCGAAAAAATTTCACGCTGCAATCGTGTCCGCGACATCGACAGCGAAGAGAAAAAAAAACCGTAGGCGCGTAAAAGTAGGTTAATAAAAAATGGTTCTTATCCGATCGGCAGCTTAATAAGCGCGGAAATAATGTCTGTGAATCAAAGCGCGCTATTTTTACCTCCCAGTGGCGTGCAGATTAAACTTCTCCCCCGTGAATGATACGTAGAAAATAAAATAAAAAATAAGAACGCGTCGGCCCTCGATGTCCCTTAATTAAAATGAATATTGCAGCGTCCGATAAAACGTCGCTTCTATCTCCCCCCCCCCCTCGCTTTTTTTTATTTCCTCTTAAAGAACGTCAGTTTGTAAAGTAGAACAGCGAGCCGCGGACTGCAGTCGGACGAGTGCAAGTGATCGAAACCAACGTAGCGTCTGGCGCGACTCGTCGGCTCTCTCTCTCTCTCTCTCTCTCTCTTATGATGCAGGAACGAAAAATGGCGCGCTGTGAACGCTCGCGGCCAGATAAAGTGAGCATCTTTATTGTTTATTTAGGTTGAGTGCCGCAATAAAAACACTCGACGGTATAAGTATGTTTTTATTTTGGAATATCCGCGAATTTGATGAAACTTATTTTAAAATGCATTAAATTAATACTTTAGCTATAACAAATTTCACTTAGCTCGCAAATCGGGAAAACTTCAATACCTCGAAATCAATATTTTTTTAGATTTGTAGGGAATGCGATATTTAATTTTGAATTTCATCAGCGTTTCGGTGTAGAATTTGTATCGTAGTGGAAACCTTAATTACGTCCACTCCATGCCAGATTCCCGTAATCAGTTCTTAGCTGGTTCAGCTGTGCACGGCTCGATGAACTTTCCGACTGCTCGCACAGTTCATCTGATGATTTTCACGTGCTGGTTCATGTCTCGACGCCCTAATTCGTAGGTCGCGCGCACTGTTATCTTCCAGGGTCAGTTTTTGTCATACCGACGATCACTTATATCGCTAAAGCTTTCGAAAACTCCAGTCAACCGAAAATTGGATTCTTTTTTTTTTATAATAGAAATTTTAAAAAGTCATTCGCATCGCCGTATGGTGTTGCCAGTTGTAATTGTGAATTCGACGAATGTCGAGTCCGATGAAATAGTTTATATATTGGACGTGACTGCGCGAGAAAGGATTTGCCTGTTATTTTTCGAAAAAAAAGTCGAAAACACGAGTATCCGGAAGTACGTGCTTAAATTCGATTCATAGGGTATTAAGGTCAGGATCTGGAACGAGAATGCAAGGTTCACTTTTTGAAAATACTCGATGTGTAATTGGTCGTAAATTTTTGAATCGAGACTCTTTTTAAATGGACCTTGTATTTGTAAAGATCTGATATCGGCGTTCCAGTGACTAAATTGAAGTTGATATTTTACGAGATGTAAAGCGAATCGAATTTCCCGAAAGAGTCAGATAATCTTGCCCTTTGTTTTTTTTTCCTTTTGAAAAATCCTTATTTTTCAAAAAGTTTTATCCGCGTTACGATGCAGCTCGTTAAAAAAGTTGTGCAATTCAATAATACTAAAAATTCCAGACTTACATTTTACCAGAATTCACGAATTCCAAAATATTTGTCTGTCCTCGTGTAAGTATATAAGGGCGATCCCGGAGACTTACGTAATTGCGAATACTTTGCAAGCCAGTCTAGTCTGGTTAAATCTGATAATTTGTTTCTTGCAAGCTTTTCGCGTGCGCACGAGGGATCCAGCTACTAACACCTTAAGGACTCAAAGTGGATAATTTAGTTTGTACCTCGAAGACTATTAGAACTAAGCTCGTCCGTTAGTCACACTTGTAACTCGATGTGCCTTACTCTATTCTTTAAAGTACAACAAAGAAGTTAATAATGTTTACTATACTTAAAGTTTACTTCTCGCTATTTACTAATTTGCGGAAATGTGATTGTTGCTGTCAAGCTCAGACGAGAATACAAAAGAAATATCAATGCTGTGTTTGCTGTTCGGGAGAGGGATGAAAAGCGACTTAACTCCCCGACCGCCGAGACGTACGACATTGCGAGGGGGAGCAAAAGCAGCTGAAATACTCTCTCAAGGTCACTGCTTCCTGCGAGTCACTCGCTCCGCGAATTCCACTTTATTCACGATAATAGGCTGTAAACGACAATACCTGCGGCATTAATTTCCCTCGATATCTTGTGTGCCGTTAAATAGACTTTTTTCAAATTGGATGTTTATGTAGAAAGCGAGAAAAAAAGGCCAGGAATTTCTATAAGAAAATTGTTCTTTACTGGTTAAAGACGATGAGTTTGTTGGGTAAATTTTTAAGTAGATAAGCCATTTCAGTAGTAAAAGACAAGTCTTATATGCCGAAGTTGCAGAGTATAAAAAAATTTCTTTCTAAAATTTACTTTGACTATTAATATATATATATATATATAAAATAAATAATAGTTTATACAGTATCTAAGTATTATCAATACTTTTGTAGAAAAAGTAAAAAAGTAAAAAGATCGCTTCTTGTTGTGAAAGTATTCTAGCGTTTAGGTCTTGTGAATTGTAAGCATCTAACTAGCTATTAAACTAATCTCAACCATTGCTCAAGCAAATTGTTTACATAAATTTTTTCCCCTACAGACATTTTTTATACCCCACAATATTTTCTGCGTCAAATTACATGCACCATAGATTACATTTCATTATTCACGCTTTTCCAAAAGAGAAAAGAAGAAGAAAAAAAAGAATAAAGTGTCACGCGTGGTTTTTGCACGTGTCACGTATAAATAATTCCATAAAACTCGTTATTGAATACAACCAGTTTCTAGTGAAATGGATTCGCAAACCCATGTTGCACGAACTAATCGATCAAACTTTTCCGTCGACATTCTGCACTCAAATAAAATCATACACCTCCTCTCCGAATCACCAGCGCAATTTAAAAAAAAAAGCAAATAATTAATAAAAACAAAGGGAAGAAAGAAAACCCAGCGAATTACAAGTCTGCCATTCGAGAGCGCAGTTGGTTCGCTACAGGTCTACCCGCATCTCTTCTGAAAATCGATAAGGATCACAACAAAACGAAACACCCACACACTCGTGCCGCGAGAAAATATTGCTACGCAGAACCGGAAACGTAAGAGCTCCACACATATATATATATACACACAGGCAGAGCGGTCTAGAAGCCGCGTAGGGAAGCCTCCGAGCTGATCCGCGCAGGGGCGCTGCATCGGGCCGTGTTTTCCCCAATATGGCCGCTAGCCAGTGACAGGCCAGCAGTTCTGCGCATCCCTACGGTCTCCTGCCTTTGACGCGAGCATCGGCCACCACCGCCGTATATCAGCTGCAAGCACACAGTGAGTAATTCCATCAAGACTATTTAAAAGCGTATCCTTCGAACGAGCCAAAGATATCCGCGATTAGATCAATTGGTTAATAAGGAATGTTTCTCTCACACGGGGGATATAAGCAGCCGAGCGTTGGGTAGAGTATGCCGGTGCCGTAGTCGCTCGGCTTCGCATAAAAGATCAATAGGAAGCGAGAGAGCGAACGTATACAAACGGCCTGCTTCGCTCTCTTGTGTGCAGTGCTTTTTACCCCGAACCATCGCTACACGTCAACCCGCAGCTTTCTTTCTTTCCTTCTTGTCATTGTTGTGAGCGGTGTGTGTGTTTTTTCGACTTGTCCGAGGAACTCTAGCTTATATATTTCATTCTCTCTGGTGTTTACTTTTTTATCGTCGAAAACTCGACGGTTTTTTAGATAACTTTTTTTTTGGGAGGAAGGAGATGGTCGTGGCTTTCCATTGATACTTTTTTGAGGTGGATCATTCATGCGACCCTTTTCCATACGGGAATCTTATGTTCGTTCGCGTGTTTTTTTTTTTTTGACCAGACGTTGCGTAATGTTGGAAATTGTGGGACGCTCTGCCTTTCTCGGAGTTCGACTTATCGTGGAATCTAGTTATTTCCGGTTATGAGTCGTTCACGACCTTTCGTAGAATTCTCGATGTGTTCTTTGTACGAAATACTTCCTTACGCTCGTGGAACTGAACCTTTATTTTAACAACTTTAGAACGTTGAAAACGTTATATAATGGTGTGCTATCGACTAGCAAAGACAATGTAAACGGATATTGTTACAAAAATAATGATTGCTTTTGAAAATATCTGTAGGATGAATATCACGTATCATTATCAATCTTCAGATATTCTGTATTTAATACGTAATTGAAAAAAGTTAAAAAAAGATTTATATTAATAAACTGGTATTTCTCGCATGTAAATGAATTACAACTGATTTTTAACATTGATTATATTCCTTCTCGATTCAAGCATACAGGATTTTCTTTTTTATATCTTGCAATAATCATTTCTACGTTAAATATATAATATTGCAAAAATGTTAATTGTACTTTCCATAAAGATAAATTAAATATTAATTAAATCCTCATTCTTTATTTCCACGTAAGAGATAAATTAAGTATAAGTTAGTTTCGCAGAAATGCAGATTTATTACATAAGATATTTTTCTGTTATAATATACAGCACTAAACCAAAATTTCACAATTGAGTGGGCTTAAATCTGCATAACTCGCAGGTCCTAAAATTTTAACGTTCAACCAACCTCGTTAAATCGAGCACTTTCTGTTTACTTTTCGCAATCACTCCGAAAGTACAGCGCATGCGCAGCTCATAACCAGGATAGCCCTTTACTCTCGAGTAATTTTTTTACTACACTAATTAAACTCGATCAACGTGCATTATTTATTTTTAGCCAACATACGTGTCGTAATAAAGAATGTACAGAATAATTTATAACGAAGGATAGGAGGTTGAATTTTGCAGTAAAATTTTTATGCATATATTCCCAAGTAAAATGATTAATCCATGTTAAAGTGCGCACTGCGTATAATGGCAACAAATTCAATTCTACGATTAAGTCAAAACGTTCTCACTATAAACTAGTTTCATTGTCATATAAAGGGAGACATGAAAGAGCCCTTAAGGGGATTACGCATTTAATCGTGTTAAATAGATTGTTTTTTTTTTATTCTCTACCTTATTCGTGTCGTCAAGGGACCATCGGTATAGGCTAAAAAATTATATTGCCAAATGAATTTTTGCTTAAAAATTGAAAGCGTATTCATTTACAGCATAATCGCGGAAAAAGTTTCTAAAAGATCTTTAATAAAGATAGATCAACAGTTCGATTAAGTACGTAAAGAAATAATTCACATAAACAAAGTGTAAGTCCTAAATTTTGTCCATCTGTATAAAAGAAGCACAGCTAATGTGCGCACTGATATTCTGCAAGCTCGGATCTCCATGCATCAATGCCACATCACTCAAAATCCCTGAATCTTGACGCGCAAGAAAAAGATTCGAAAGTGACGACGCAAGTTTGCAAACGTACATATATGTATATACACCTCGAGTCGTGAAACCCCTCGGAATTTTTCCATTCACGCGTAGAAGCGCCGACAGTTCGGCCGAGGTGTATTTAGCCTGAAAGGACCGCGTGAGCGCGACTCTGGATTCCGCGTCTGCGCATCGGCTTCGCCCAACTGTACTATATATACCTGTATACACACTGCACACGGAGGAGCGGATCAAATACGCAGCCGCAAGCATTGGCCCTCGCTTCTTCTCATTCATCTCTTACTTTCTCAATCGGAATTGCCTCTTTCACCTCGATTTTCGGTTTCTCTTTTAAGGTAATTTCACCTCTTGAATTTTCCCATTGAATCAATGAAAAATCATTTCTGAAAGTTTCAGCTTCTATTTAAAACTCGTTCACCGTATAGACTAAGTATTCTTACCAATGGATTTTCCAATATACGCAGAGTGCGCGTATAAAGCAGGTATAGGTATATGCTTTGATATCGGATTGCTTATATGGTAGGGCATTAGGATCTTATGGGAATATTCGCGGGAGCGGAAGGCAAACTCACTCGGGGGAGAGAGTAAACGCGCGCGAACCGAAGCATTTTTACACAAAGTTTCCGGAGCGCAAGAACGAGTTGGGCTACCGCGCGGAGCGTCACATTTATATACTGCAGTCGTGCTGTGCACCGCTTCCGGGGAATTGAGATGGTGTTTGAACAGTCCATTTGGACGATGGAAATTCTAAAATGACTTCGTCAAACTTAACTACTCGTATACTCGGAAAGTCTGTCAAAATTGATTTTTAGCGACAATCATCGTCTTTTTTTTATACACTCTTATGAGCTAATGAATAATAGTATATTTGTCGAATAGTCGACTCCGAGGGATCGCTAAACTTATAAGTCTATCAATCGCTTGGACAAATCGTTACATGCGACTAATTAAAAAGAAGCTCTAAACAGCTATCCCCGCAAGTCGCTAGACAAACATCCTCACACGAATAAAGTGTTGATCGAGTGCTTTCAACCTTAGATCGGCAACCTATAAACAGCCATCAGCCAGTGCAAACAGAGTCCTCTCGGCACCACCACCGAATTTCAATCTACACCGAGTGCGACACACATGCAATATAACGCGTATACGCTGCACACCGAACCGGCTTTATACCCTATATTGATTATTGTTAAAATTTAAGCGCGTTTCGGGTATACAACGTGTGCACCACTCAACGAGAGAGAGAGCTCTCGGCACGTTGTATATGTATATACGTACAATGCATCATATCTCGTAATCCGTGTGACCTCGTTTCTGGGCAAAAGTATATCTCTCTCTCCGATGATTTTCGACAATGCGTTACGCAAACTTTGGGAGCACTTTAAATATGAGAAACGCTCATTACCCGCGGTTGGGAAAATTAATTGATCGTAAACCGATAAGTGCGACCAAATAATTGAATCGTTGAGTTAGAGAGAGAGAGAGAAAGAGAGAGAAACGCGAGTCTGCACTCGCAAAGTTACGCTTAATTTCCCTTTTCGCGGCATTTGACTAATTGACATGGGAGCCGCGCGAGGCTATGTGTATTATCGTTCATCCCCACTGGCTTACCAACAGAGCTGTGCCACTCAACTGTTTTGCTCCCTCCTCGGCTTTGTACCTCCTTTGTACCCTCACGATGGGAGGGCGCGAAAAATTCAGGGCGAAACAACAGCGTTGGGAAAGGAAATACGGGCTCTCGAAATTTTTTTGCGTGTGAAATTTCAGTCGAGCGAGCTAAAGCACTTTATATATCCTCTCCCCGACAAAGCGAGACCTTAGCTTCGAGACGCGCGCCGTTTTTAATATCGCCGTCTGCTTGCCTGTTGTTTTTTTTTATTTTTCGTTTTTCTTTTCTTGTGGAACGGTCGACTGGGATGCTGGAGTTTAATAAAGTGCGTATACGGTGTGTTGGTCGAGAAAAAATTCATACACGAGCGAGGAGTTGTGCGAATGTCGCGAGGAATGCTTCGTGGTAAAATATTAACTTTTTTTTGTGCAGAAAGTTTAGCAAAGATGAAGTATATAAGGTTTAGTGGGACTTTTCAAACGCCATTTTACATTTGCACTTTTACATTTTGAGATCCAGTTAAATGAAATTCACGCATTTTTGTTACAATCGATGCATATAATAAAAGTCCTTAAAAAAAAAGTAAACCGGTTTATGCAATGCAAAGGCGAAACGACGGTAAAAATTGCGCCCGAGCAGATATTCACCTTCGGAAGGAAAATAAAGAGCCCTGAAAATTACAAAGAAAAAGCGAGGATGATCGGCTCGTTTGAGTCTCTCTTTCTCTCCGTCTGTGCAGAAGCACAGCGCCGCGAGCACATTTTCTAGCTCAACAAATTTTCCGATTCGTCACGTGAAGCGTAGTTATATAGGCAAATGTGTGGCGTTTATCTTGTGCGCAGCTGCGTTCCACCTCTCTATATATCTACCGGAGAGCTTCTTACCATTGTGAAGCCCGACGACGAGCTTTCCTTTGAGATTAGGTCCAGGCCTCAGTTCGCTCTGATGCACGATCGATCTTCGGAATTCTCGCTCGGTCCTATACACCAGCCTTCCATCCGAGTACTGCAATTTTCTACTGCTGCTACTTCCAGCTATGTTGGTTTAAATTTGCTATGATGCTCGGTTTTTTTTTTTTTTTTTTTGGTGAAAGGTACAAATGAGAATGAAATTTTACACGGCTCACTTTTTGAAAAATAAGGAAATGAAAAAAATGTTCTATTAAAAAAGGGAGATTTATCAATAGTTCCAGTCCACTGATAAACTTTTCGGATTCCTCGGTTTTTTATTTTATCGATGTACTTTTGTTTTGCACTTGCTGCCCCTCGCAAAAGCAGGTTTTAACTGGATGCGCGCAGTCAGCCACTGCACACATGTTCTTGTAATATCGGAACATGCACCTCCCCTCCTTTGTTGCCGCACAAAATGGACTTGCAACAATGCCGGCGCTTCAACAACAACGGCGAGTTTCTCGTATTTTACATATTATGCTGCACTGCACACACACACATACACACACACAAGGTAATGGAACATTGAATTCTCTTCGCTGCGCGTAATAAGCGAATACAAATTCCATTTAGAAAGAAAACTGCTGTCGCCGCCGCCGCTGCCGATGCGCGCATTGAATAATGTGTCGCGCGTTGCAGGGCGCATTCATGCACTGGCTCGTTCTCTCTCCGTTTAGCATACAAAAGAAGGGCCGCGAGGCGTAACAAGTACACGTATCGAGCGTGGAAAAGATCCTTCAAAGTTTTTGCAAACCTCACCGAGACCCGTGCTATGAAAGCTCCTCTGTGCTCGCGAGAACACGTATATGTTACTGGTCGTGTCGTTTCATACCCCTTTGATATACGAGTTCAAAGTATATATTTATTTTACATTAAACGCACTGTTTTTATCCAATCAATTTGCACTCTGTAATTATTGGCGCAGCTTGTATATCAAACCGGATTTATTACCACTAAAGCATTCAAAATAGCCCGATTACGATGCAAACTCGCTCCCGCCAATAGCAAATTCAAAATAAAACTTTCATCCTTATAAGCCGCACCGAATCACCGCAAGCCGCATATATATGTATACATCCCATTGCACACAATTCAACAATATTATTACCCTCGTTCGCAGGCTAAATAAATCGAGCGTTGGAGCGCGTGTTCCGAGAAACCGAGCGAAAGCTCAAAAGCGCCGGAATTTTTCGAACGCTATTCAGCGCGACGTATAATTAAATGAAAAGAACGCGGCATTGTGTTACGATGTCGGTGCAGGGATGCTGAGGGGGGGGGGGGTCAAAACACACACAATAGCGGGGCGGCTTTTCGCGTAATAATCGACGTAATCGAGTGCGCTAGGGTGCACCGCCGGCACAATGCTACCGCGCGCCTCGTCGTGTTTGTGCGAAACATATTTCGCGATTTGGCCGAATAATCCGCATATAATAATGCGGATTAGCCCCGACTTGGCTCCGTGGTGCTGGATGAGGGGGTAAAAAAAGATCGTTAAAATCTGCGCGAATTGGTGAAATATTTATTCGCGCGTTCTATGGGCTTCGAGTGAATTCATTGCTTGTCGAGTGTATGGATTATTTAGTGATTTGTATTTGTATAGCTTTGCAAAAAAAAAAAAAAAAAGGAATTGTTATTGCAGTTTTAGTCGATATATAGAGAGAAGGAAGAAAATCTTATTTTCGACCGACGCCAGTGGATATAATAGCATTGCATTAGGGCAAAATCAATAGGTCGATGTGGCGAGATGTCGGGCGTTATATTACAGCATTTAGCGTGTAATAATCGGAATAACCTAGGGATTGACAGGCTTGGCGTATATCCCTCCTGAAATTGCGACGGAAGCTCGATATCTACCGCACATGGACATTTCGTCCCTAAGACGTATTCCCATCGAGCTCAAACATTTCTTGCTGTCGGGGTCATCGACGTGTGCCTTGATAGCTGGAGATATATATGTCCAGTAAGATTTGGTGTGTATGGATATGTGTTTGCGCTTTGGGGGGGGGGACTTTTTGCTACTACAGAAGAAATGCGATTGGGAAAAGTAATCAGGTTTTTAGTATGCTGGAATATATATTCATTTTAATTGAGTAATTAGAGCCTACAGAAGTAGGTTGATAGCGGTATATACAGGATAATTTAGTATCTGCAAATCCAAGTTGGCTCATTTCCTCAAATACATATAAATAGAGCGAGCACCTTTTTATCAGAAAAAAAATGTTATTAATTCGTTATTAATCCGTACGTTGATGATATCCTCTCTCAATACGATAATTATAGCTAGTTCTCCTTTATCTAGTAACTCATAAGACTATGTTGATTCGCAATAATTATTCCATATAACTCCATGCTGGTTTTTCCCCAACTTTATAAAGAGAAAAATATTACCCGAATGACTCATAGTTATATGCACTGTATATATTTGCACGTGTACGCAAGCACGTCTCGCGTCTCGGCGGGAGGCGTGAAAGCTTTTCGGCGGCAACAGCAGCAGCAGCAGTAGCGACAGCAA
>UELV01154090.1:0-23175 GCA_900490015.1 Megastigmus stigmatizans
GAGAGAGAGAGAGAGAGAGAGAGAGAGAGAAAGAGAGAGAGAGAGAGAATATATCACAATGACGAACTTACGGAATGAATGAATTCAAAATGTTTGACCTTAATTGATTGTGTCATTTAATATTAGTGAATCAGTTATTAACTATTAATCCACGGCGGATTTGATATAAGTCACCTGTTCAAGTGAATATTCATTAACAGTAAATGAATATTCAATTCGCCATATTCAAATCCACATACATTAACAGTTAATCCACAGTCATTTACTGCAAGACATTTTTTTTCTCAGTGTGTGAAGTTTGTTTCCAGATTTATAATAACACGATATTTCAGAAAAATAGAATTTTTTTCAACAAACATCTTTTATTTTTTCTATGGGTTATAAATGAAAGATGATATCTAGGATTACAAAATTCCAAGTTCTTTTTTATAAATTAAAATATCGAAGATGATGTAAAATAATATTTTTTTTTCATAATCTATCAGTTGTAAGGAAATTATTGCAGTTTTTATTCTAACTTTAAAATTTGGTTGACTAATTGGTTTACTTTAGTTATTATTGAACGGAGATTAATCCAATATTCAGAAATACTGGATTTAGGTATCTAAGGGAATATATATTACGAAGTTCTTTTTAAAACAATATTAATTTTTGTATTTCATATTAATAAAACTCATCATTTTGGTATCAATGGAATTAAATTACATACACCAAGACCGATTTTCGCGCAAATTTTACTCAGCATTCCGTTGAAAAAAAAATATCTCTGAAATATATATATATAGATTGTGAGATTGCGGTTCGTTGAGTAAGATTATCTTGCAGTGACGGTAAGTATAGGTTGGATTCTACCTTAGCAGTGTTTCTAGCCATCTGAGCCATACCAGAACTATATACGTATATATATACACACATCCAGTACTTCTGAGAACTACACATACCATACAGGTATGAACACACAAGTGCAACAACAGCAGCAACGCGGCAGTGGCGGCGGCCCAGAGCCACACGAGCCACGCGATAATTCATGAAGCTTTATGCGCAATACGCGCGTGTATATATGCGCGCGGGCTTTTTTCTCTTTGCGCGCGCTAAAGCGAAAGAGTCAGCGAGAGGCGGGAGAGCCGAGAGAGCAAGAGAGACAAAAAGGTGCATATATACACTGCGCGCGGCTATGTTGCGTAATTCCTATTCTCTGGGACGGTGTTGGAAGAGATAGAGAGAGAGATAGAGAGAGAGAGAGAGAGAGAGAGAGAAGAAAAAAAGGAGACAGAAACGTTCACCTACAGAGCCTGACGCTTACTTAACTCCAAATTATTCCGAAAAACCGGCGGCGTTTTACGACGAGTAAACAAATTTAGGCCTCATTTGAGATAAAAATTAGAGTTATGTGCGCGCGTCGTGCAGCGGCTTTTACGCGCTAAAAAAATGCTGCGCTCGCCCGTTTAGAACGGCAGAGGGGAAAAAAAAGGACGAGAGAATTCGTGGTTTACGCTAGGCGATTAGGACGACGAGGGAGGTAACCGAGTAATAGTTTTTAATTTGTATATACACACATATATATGTATGTATATCTGCGGGGGATATTGTTTTCGGGATGAATGGAAAGGCGAGGTTTACGAGGCGCTCGTTTATTTAGGATTGTTCAAATGCATAGTATCCCGCGCGCTGCTGAGTCGCCGATGTGCTGTTATTTACCTGTGTATATAATCAAGGCTTGAAGAGAGTTGGTGGTGAATTTTTCAGCGACGCCGGTAATATTCACTCGGCGATATTTAAAAGTAATTCCATGTATTCGCGCGACTCTTGGATTATTATGATAGAGACATTGGATTCCAAAAGCAGTCGCGCGCTCCCAGCTCTGTGTGTAAGCCTCGATGGCTACCTTTTATGTAACATCGAAATTGATTTTTAGATACCCTATGAATAGCGTGCAATTTGCATGTAATTATATTCATTCGTTATTTTAATGTGTTCGATAGTGGCGAAAATGCATGATGTAATGGAGAGTCGAGGGATAATAGTGATTAAAAACCGAACCAAATTAATTTTTTTACTGAAGTAATTGATTTTTTACGAAAAATTGATCAGTTATTTTTTAAGATAGCAGTACTATCTAATTGCTTTACTTATTTATATTTAATGGCTATTAGTTTTCAGTAGAGTATATTGTAATATTATCAAATAAAAAGTTTATCGAATGTCTTGAAAAATTTTAGAATTATATATAAAGAATACATAGCTTGGCTAAGCAATATTTAATTCTAATTCAATTAGTATAACATATTTTCATTCAAAACTTAGAAGGTCGAATGCCTCCACAGTAGCTTTGACATAAGTTCAACTTGACAAAAAAAAAAGAACCTTAGGTACATTTTATGTGATTATGAATGTCATAACCTCGGGACTCGGTGGGATACCAAGCATGAAGCTACGCTATTATTCTAACAGATAAACATCGCTAAATTATTTTTAGTGTTTTGAAAGGAAGGTGGTCTCTATTTTAAAAAAGGTATAAAGTTTGTGCGCGATGCTAAACATCAGGTGTAACCTAAATGATCATCAAGGTAAGTCTCATATACATTAAAGTACTCAAAATAATGAAAACTAAAATTATTATGATTGTGTTATTTCTACAAATATAAGAAAACAATATACAATTTATGCTGTTTATAAAACTGGGCGACTTGGTTTTATTTTTGCGATAATACTGGTATTAAGTAAATTACGAATATTAGCTTATTTGAGATTTTACTTATTTATACAGAGATTGATTGGGCATTTTTGGCGGCTAAAATCAACAATTTCCTCAAATTGCAAGAAACCACTACTTAATCCGCTAAAGTGCCCAAATGCCTAATAGTTAAAGTCCACACGTTATTCGAATACGATGATTTCGTGGACATTGCATTAGATCCACGATTCCCTCCAATTTCAATGCTCATAAAACGCGGCAAATACGTATAATAGAACAGAGCTCTTACAAATAAATACGTATAATACGTAATAGTCCATTTTATACCAGGCATTAAGCACACTTTATAAGATGCTCGTTGGTGTGTAATGAACGGTTGAAAAAAATTAGGGCGAACGCGAGATAGAGAGAGAGAGAGAGAGAGAGAGAGAGAGGTAAACGGCCGCTCTCGAGTGATCTTATAACGACGGGGCGACATAATTTTTCCTTCGATTATCCCCCTGCCGAGGATAATATTTCAATTAGTTGTCAATTTAGTTGTCGACGCCTGACGGACGTATGTATAACCAAGCGCCTCTACATATCTATATGTGTGTGTGTGTGTGGATGCCTTGGCAAGGTAAGGGAATAATTAACGATAAATTATCCGTCGGAGCTATCATTATCACGGGCGCAACGCCGGCTAATCGCGGCAAATTGACCGTTATGTTATTAAACAGCTTATGCGCGCGGTGGACGTTGATTGCTCTCGGGAGCCCGCGTGTGAATCTCGAGGCGCCGATCTATGCTGCTGCCGCGCGCCGCTGACCAAAATGGATCAGCCGCCTGACGTGGCGATATTTTGGTGTTCTCCTTTTTTTTTGGAGAAGGTCGTGTACTGTTCTTCATTTTGGGATGGAATTTCATAATTGTTCTATTTTGGGTGATATGGGCTTACAATTTCAAGTTCGCGAGTGGAATGACTGGCGAGAAGTTGTTCAAGTTTTTTGCAATTAATTAATTACGTACGCTGAGACTTTTATTCGAGATAAGCTATTGTCTTGAAGCTCGTAGAGATTCGCCAGTTATTAATTTTTTATTGTCTAGATTCATAAGATTAAAAATTAGCCGAGTCACTGATCTCAAGTGTATTACTTTAGACAAGCTGATCAAGCATAAGATTGAACACGATCCAAAAATCGAACTATTTCTTATTTGTGTTATAAAATGGTTGTTTAATTTATTCATTTTTTTTTTCGACTTCAATTCATGAGTGTATGAAATTATAACCGTATTATGGAATGTGTAATAGCTTAGTTTAATCTAATTTGTACGTTTATATTGATAAACTTTATGCTCGCTTCACGTAATTCTGCTAAAATCAAAATTATATTTATCCATTCCAATGGACAGTGAGTATGAAGGGTTTGACCAATTTCTTTCTTATAGCTAACTTTTTAGTCTACAAACGTATCTTTCTTTAGCTTCGTGGCGTGTACTTTAAGCTAAAATCATAAATTCCCTGACTCAATAGAAAATTGTTGCATACATAATGTTTTTTTACACAAACCATATCCTGCATGATACACTCGTACGCATACATGACATCATACGCGCATATTTAGCCTTGCGCACAAAGTCTCAGTCTACATACTGTACATATTCGTTCACTTCCATCGTCGAATAGACGTCGCAACCATTCGCTCCATCAAAGCAGTTCATAAATTACCCCTCAAAGACAGAACAAAAATGGCACTTGGCGTAAAAAAAAGGCAGCAGACAATTTTAGAGAGTAGTTCCCGTTCTCCCGCTTTTTATACGCGACTGGCACAGCTTTTACTTAGAGTGGAATAAGTATCGTGGGTCCTTCCAAGGATGTATAGCGCAAACATCGGCGAGTGTCCGCGCTATACAAGTGAAAAACAAAAAAGGTAAAATCTCTGTGAAGGAGAGCGCGCGCGCGCGAGGCTGCCTTGGCAAATTGCTATCCTTTATGGGAGATGAGGAAAAAAGAACGGCTTGAAGATTGCTATCTTGTAGCCCGGTGTTAAGAACCGCATGAATCATTATTATTAATGCGATAATTGGGCTGCGAAGCAGGTACACCGAATTACTAGGGAAAGTGATAATTAACAATTTTCTGTAATCGATCAGAAATGTGGGGCTGTGGTATATTGGTCCGTGTGGAGGTGATCAACGCGAAGGTATATATCGACAAGTTGAACCGGGAGATTTATTGGTGCTGATGTGTTGGGATGATCGGCTGAGACGTTGATTAACCTTTGACTGCTTGGCTTACACGGCTTTTGTTTATTGAGCCGTGATGGAGGCCCTGATTGCGTGTTGCGTTACACCTGTGAACTTTGCGTCCTTTATCGATGATCGATGAGTTATGTGTCGGTTTTGGTTGATTCGACGTGGAGACGCATTTCTTGAAAGACATAAGTACGAAAGATTCTAATTTTATCATTCAGAATTTATTTACATGAAAAATTTTATTATGTTTTTCTGCACGATTCGTAGTTTCAAAAGATCTGTGACGAAAAAGTAAGTGTAGATTCTTAACTCTTGCGTTGTCAATAATATTTATATGTATGACGCATTCATTGACAATTTTATCTGTAAGATCTTTAAATTAACAAGTGTTTTGCTATTAATAATAATTATTTTCTCGTTATTTTTCTTGTTTAAGGGATAAATTAATGTCCATTGAACTGACGGACAATAGCACGTAAATCTTATTTAATGGACAATGCCTGTTAAAATTTATAGCTCTGACATTAACTTCGTATGAAATAAAGTAATGAGATTTACTGAAAAAGTTGAATACAGTTATATCTCTATATGATCTAGAATATTCATTATTTTCAAACAGTTCATTGCACATTTTTCTATTTCATTATTTAATAAAAAGAAAAACTTACCAATCACTTTTCCAAGTAAACGTTGACTTCAGAATTTTTTTTTTATAAATCAGTTTTGAACTTTCTTATATAACAACGACTAATAAGTCAGTGATTTACAATGCACCATAAACGGCAAAAGAATGTGCATCACACACCACAGTTATAAACCTTGTTATTCAATCCTCCGTTTGGATGATTCTCCCCCATCTGTAGGTTTCCACGTTTCCTCTAGGTCGATTGCTTCCACTACTTAGCGGAAATTGCGAATTATTAAAATTTAATGTGAAACATCGTTCGCATCATTATACGCCATTATTAATTTATGTTGATTACCCTTATCGCGCCGGATCGCAAATGTCATCCATTATCATAATTGGTTTACAAAGCTTCGATTGTACCTCCAACCACCACCCCACTATGACTTTATAATCTGAAAGTTTCTTGTGCTTTGTTGCAATTACCGTCGATTAACATTGGATCGGTGTGCGCATTGCGCGCATTAATCCGCTTGATACATACCGAGAGAAAAGAAAAGAGCAGAGTGTAAACATCGAGTCCCTCTTTGTTGCAACGTCAGCGATTTCCATTCATAAGCATCGTTTAAAATATTTACAACAATTATTTGACATTATGCTGATTTCACTCTTGGCATTATTGAGAGAAACGGTGAATGTTGAAGTACCACCGAGGAACTGTACTCGTGATTAATTAACATTAACAATTAGCTTCGTTTTACCTTTATAATTGTAAATCGCGTTACAGTTATAATAGCGACAATCAAATATCGTAATAAATTCAGGTAACTGTCCGCGATACGTGAATCGTCAATTTTACATGCGTCTTATATATCTTGGGATTTCAGAAAAGTGCCATAAGCCTAAATAATTATATGACCGTGCAAAGTGAAGCGTATGAATAAAAAGAACTATCTCATTGAGTTGGCAAATAATTCTAAAATAAAACAACAGAATCCAAAACTAAAATATACAGTGCTTGCGTAATTTTCAGTTAAAATAATAATTACAGTAAATATTGTACAATCATGTCATCTGCATTTTACACATGTCATGTGGCAAGTATAAGAATTTAATTCAAACATATATTTAAGTCATTGTAGTACGTAAACAACTTACTGCATTTAATAACAATATTTATTACAGTATTTTCAAATACAGTTACTGAAAAGTTCACCGAAAATAATTAACTTACTTTATTTTTTTTCAAAATACGATATTTTCCAATAATGTTTTACAAATGTTATGCATTACCAATACCGACTCAATATTGGTTCAATATTAATTTCATAACAAGTTGCATGCAAAGTGGAACACGAAACAATTAAGTAAATAACCATGCATTACAATATTTCTGTGTGTGCACATATCTCGCAGTGCATCGCTACTGTGGACTACGAAAAACATGTACCATAAGCTTGGACTGCTCGAAGGCAAAAGTTTACCCTCGAGCAATAGGAGCATCAAGTACGAGCTCCAGCCGAGAGATGGCGCCACTACGCGCACTCTCGATCATGGGATCTTTTAGCTTTCATCCACTGGATGTCGCTTGCAGTTCGTAGAGAATCCACTCGGTGCGGATTTATTATTCGTCTCACGAGTGTCAAGAGTTGATGTTTGATTGCCTTTTATATGAGTTAGGCTGCAATGATATACGACCTTTTAAATTTGATTCTTTTTCTCGAGTAATGTACTGTACAATGTGCAGGGAAAAAAGTCTAATAGTTTCGTTTTATTAATAATTTCATTTTTACATATATAAACTATAACTTACTGATTGTCGTCGATAGTATATTTCTGTTTTTACAATCAATGAAAAAAGTGTAGGCTAATTATAGTGACTATTGAAACAGGTATCTGGATGATAATTTAAATAGAGTGGATAATTATGCATAGAAGTTGATTTGAAGTTGGTAGGTAGTTTTAAAATGATAGTTCTTGTCAGTCACATTTTATCATTTAACTCGTTTTCCGAAATCCCCGTAACTTTCAAGCGCAATTCGAAAACTACAAATTTTCCGTTTCAGCGAGGCGTGAAGAAGAAAAACACGGGCTTGCCGTAATTGCGTTCGGAAATTTTTATTACATAGAGTTAAGTGTAAAGGCTGGTATCAAAGTAAAAGACAAAATTGTGCTGCACGAGAATTTATTTCGCAGATTAAAACGAAACTGCACTAAAGTAAAAGCATTCGGGGTATCAGGTTGATGTTTAAGATTGATGCTGGAAAATTAGAGGATGCGCCGCGCTCGAACTAATTATAACAATTGCTTAATAAATCCTCGTACAAATTATGTAATAAATTCTCGTGGAGATGCGCGATTACCGTAGGTTTCACTGCGCGTGTCCCTTGAATGAAAAATCATATGCACGAAGCTTTAATATTTTTTTTTTCTAATTTTTTTTTCCTCGACGTTTCACCCACTATGACACGTTATTCTTGTATCAAAGAATCGAACTTATCACCCATTTAAATTAACAAATATAACGACATCAATAACAGACATCTCCATAGGCTATTTAATCACGCAAAATGTTAATCTGAAGCTTATAGGTGAGAAACGCGTCCTCTGTAAAAGTTTAAAACAAGCAAGTGCCAGAATAATTTTCAGGTTCAAAGCATACAATTATCCAGTACAAGCACTCGATTTGTAAATAATGCCGTATAAACGCGTATCATCCCAATATACCGAGCAAGCATTAAAGCTCCTTAAGAGAACCACAATCACCTCATTACAATTTGAAACGTATATCGCTAGGCCGCGCGCGCTTGATAAAAAGAGAAAGACCCGCACACACAAGTGAAAATGCACCAAGTATCAGTAGGTGATCCAAGTGGGGGGTAGTTGATACACCTTCTATTTATAATGCTAGCATATATTCGATGGTATATAGCCGTCTATACCGCACACAGACATTTGGCGCGGATCGCGTCTGCCATTAATCGAAAAGGGCTGTTTGTAATTCCCCAGCGCGAGAAGTGCAGTGTGTGTACGTGTATATAGGCATCGGGAGTGTCGGCTAGCCGCGTGTGCATCACTCGGGCTCGAAGTGACTCGAAAGTGAGAAGCATTTACACCGGTATTTGAACTTGGGTAGCAGCACCGAGCGCGGGAGGCAAGAGGAGGGAGGGAGATAGTCTGATGACGGTAATCACGCGCGAGCGCCTCTACTCTCTCTCTCTCTCTCTCTCTCCGACTCGCGCCCCGGCATTCAATTGCACGTTTCGTCGAGTTTCCGCGCCTCGCTTACTTTACGATCGAAAGTAAGCCATGCGCGGAATCATCCCGCGTGCTGCACCCGCGATAGTCTCATATTCTCAACAGAGAGTGAGAGAGAGAGAGGGAGTTTGAGTATATAAGAAAGTCTATATACTGTAGTTGGACTCAGTTGGAATAAAGATAGCGTTTGATTAGGGTATTTCTGGACAAGCTCCGCGTGGGGTATAGTTCGTGTAATGACGCGATCATTCTGCGGTAGCTGCTGCTGCTGGTGGTGCTCGATATATAGTACGGATTGACGTGCTATACGGTGGTGGGTATAGAGCGACTCGCAGATTACGAGGATTTTAATAGACACTCGGCGATAGACGAGATTACGTTCGGGGCGATTTATGACTTATTTAGTTGAGACTCTCTGTTGAGTATACATATTTTAAAGATGATTGCGATGAGTTAGGACGGCGATGACGGGTATTTGCGTGATAGTAGGGTGTTGTAACGAGTAGAGCTGGGATTTATTTAATTTCATTGAATCTTTTTCTTGTCGCAACTGGTTTTTATTAGCATGATAGAAAAATAAGACACAAATAGACTGACACGACAGACGTTCAGTTTAGATTTTTTTTAATATAGCACCCGATCTTGATGCAATATTACTATAATATTATTATACCAGATTCCCTTGATTCGGATATGAACAATATTGTATATATATATTCTGAATTTTTACACAACCTATAGGCACTATTATTTTGCATTGTTTTAGACGTTTTTCCATTATATCTTTCATTAATTTTTCAAATCGTACGTTCACGCGGTCACATCATAAGCGATCTAATAAAATCTAAAATATTTACATCATGAAATTAAAAAAGTGTAGCTCAAGTACGAAGCCTTAACTTCCACCACTCCAGCAGTGGGAGTAATCAGAACATAATCCATCCAAAACTTGAATAACTGTCACAGCGAAATTCCCCGAAACTTCGTGTGATGTAAACACATTGTCACACATATTGCAGTCATCGCGCAGACCGGAAACGTTGCACGCCTCGAGCGATTCACTGACTCCCCGGAAGTGTGACGACAGACATTCCCTACTGTCTTTCTCGCGACATTGTAAATGTCCCCTAGCAAAGGCTATTAGGTTATACTGTTATATGTGGGTCACGGGATGCGATGTCATCCCGACGGTCGTCAAAGCCGTGCACGAAACCCGCGATGCGGGCGACTCGAGATTTATTGTTCACGCTGTCTAATTGTACTGGCCATGGCTAATGTTTCTTGTAATGCAATTCACTTTTGATCTGAGCTAATGTATGCTTATGTATGTATTATTTGTTGAAGTAGGTGCCGTGTAGCTATTTAAAATGTACCAACGACAATGTAGAATAAAATATACGTGTTTTAGATTGTTTATCTCTAAATTTGAAAGTGTAAGTAACTTTAAAATTTATAATATCACTCTTCGTCAATGAAAGTTACACTTGTCTTTTAAACGATGAATAACTTTTGGCTTATTAAGAGTAATCGATAATTGAATAATCGTATTATTTGGATAAATATAGGTACGATATTATAGAAAAAAAGGATTACCCTGTGCCGAAGCGGTTTATTCTTATCTTCAGTTTATTTCAGAATGTATAAGAGTTTATTGCTAGCATATCACAAAGCTGTTACCGAGATATTGGCAATGGCGAAGTATTGTTAATATGTTAATGAGTTTTTAAAGTACTACAAATGTTGTTAATATATACCAATATATGCCAATACAATATTGGTGATTTTCGACAATTAAAAAATTTAAATAAAACAATAAATTATAAGCGTTAACCATTTGCTACCCAATTTATATTGGAATGGGCAACGATCATTTCAGTTTTTGTAGAATTACGTGAAACAAACTCAAATTTTTATATTTTAATCTTATGTATTAGATCAAAGTATCCTATTTCGTATCTAATGGGGCATCTAACGCATCTAAAATTATAAGTTATCCTCTACCTAATAGAAGCCGAGAAAACCTAAAAAACTACAAAATAATTTTATTACAGATATCGACTTGAAAATGGCCATGAATCATCCTAGAATTATTTTGAAAACGTTTTCTTGTCGAAAAAAAAATTAGGTCTCAAAGGGTTAAATAATGTTATCGTTATATAACAGTAATCACGTAAAAGTTCCCAATTCTCTCAGTGCCCTTTTAGCCATTAAAAGTACCAATCTTGATGTTAAAACAAACTCTTACAGTATAAAACAAAAATACTTCGATTTTAAAGAAAAAAAAAAAAAAAAACTAAAAACAATAAAAGTGTTGAATTCACATGGGTTTCTTCCCATACTGGTGTGATAGGTTGCGAACAAATAAATATTTTGGTAAACTTCCAATAAACCGAAATACAACACTTTATTCCGCTGTTCTGATTTTCGTTCCCATTTTAAAATCAAGTCCATACTAAACAGAAGACAGGATAATATAATTCAAGGCCTTAAGAAAGGTAGAGAATATTTCAATATATATTATTCAACGAGTAAATCTTTTTGATAAAATACGTTACCACCATCAATAGAAGCAGAGCGAACCACTACGATTTGGCATCTTTACTGGCTCGAATTGTCATTGTAAATTCCTCTCTATGTCGTTGTAATACCGATGACCAAACTCTAAACCGTGCAATTTGGAATTGGGCATTATATGAAACCCATCGTGAAAGATATTAATAAGTTACAAGGATTCAGTTTGTATACGCCGCACAATATCCAATCTATACTCACTGAATGTAATATTCACTTATTAATCTATATCTGCCGATATCTTGAAAACTGACCAATCTATATAATTAATTTTGTATAACTGTATAAGCCCTTAAGAGTTTGGGTAAGTTTAAATAAAAAAAGAATTATATGATAATAATAAATCTTGACATAATTTTGTTGGATCTCAGAAAATCACCCATAATTTGACCATACTTCCTTCAATATATTGTTAGAACAATGCTGCGGCGCCTAAACGAAAAATTGCCAGAAGCTCGGTAAAGGCTTTGCAATATGTTGTTTATACTTTCTGCAATAAATCGGAGATACTGGCCGGTTCTACGCAGGCATCTTCTAGTAAACGATGAAGATTTTTTATACAAGCGCTACCGCTCTGCTTAAATCCGCCTTCGACTTAAATCCCGTAATCCCGACACTTCTCAAAACATTACACTGACGATTCGCAAAACTCGACCGGCCGATAATGTAATTTTTGATCCCCAGGCTGACTGATCGAGCGGCACGAGTCAGCCCAGAACAAAAAGCTGCGATAAAGGCAATATCATTGGGTGAGCGGTATCAGGTGGGGTCGCGTTCGTCAAAATGACTCCTTTGAAAGGATGGCGGGGAACGAGTGTATAGTCCGGTCGCGGCGACTCACCGAAAGAAATCACTTAGCGGCAGGAATGACGCGGCATAGCGGGGATTACTAGGATTTCCCACAAGCCACATCGGCCGGGACTCTTATATACTTTCCACGTACAGTTTCTTTCTTCTTCTGCCTTCTTCTCGTTCTCCTTCCTCTCGTGTTCTGTGAGCGCGCGCGACGACGACTCTCCCCGTTAGCGGTGCCATATACACGCGAAAAATGCACGCAAAACACGGACACATGTTTCGAGTTGGCTATAGGATATAGTAGTAGATGTGCTCGGAGGCAAAGAAATGATATTGATATTGACGATTCCCAGCGGCTGATCAGACGCGGCGAATGTGTCTGATCATCTGTCAATCGGATGCTTGGAGTTTTTTTTTTGTTGCGCCGTGGCTATTGAGCTGATCTGACTAGTAAGTTTTACGTCTTCCGTAGAGGCTTCGACTTCGTGAGGATTTGCCTTTTGAGGTATTACTTAACTTGATTTTCTGTGGAATTCATTAATTGTAATTTTATTGGAGTTTAATGATGAGCTAATTTTATTAGAGACTAGATCTCTAATGTCTGAATGGCATTGGTATGGATGCAACGTGCAAGTATGTTCATTGAGTGTAAAAAGAATGAAACTATTTTGAAATGAAAAGCAATTTGATAAAATCAATTTCAATATATCCAATACGTTTATCTGTCAATTTAGTACTTCTTCTCACCAATCCATCCAAAATGAAAACCGATACAGGTGCACTCGGTTTCAAGCATTCCAACCGCAGCTCTTACCCGTACGCCCTCGTTCTGTCAACGTCCAAATATTCCACAAAAATTTCTCGTTCGACAAAATTCCAAAAATTAATTTTCGCCAACCTTCGGTCATTTCTCAATCCCAGTCATAAAGAACGACACGGAGAAACCAACGCCCAGTACATGTATACTGCAGATATAATGTATAACGCAGTATCGCGGTCCAACGGCGAAAAGAAAAGAGTGAGGAGGGGGAGGGCATGGTGCACCGGTTCGACTGGAATCGAACGCGTGCGTGCATGCATGCACTTTTGTGTATATATATATATATATATATATGTACATACACTCACATACATAGACTTTTATATATATATAAAGAGAGAGAGAGAGAGAGAGAGAGAGAGAACGAAAGCCCGGCAGTCGGTACGCGCTTTGATGTGGCCGCAGCCTTCGCCACCCTGAATACCTTCACTTTGCGCGAGCTCCTGCTGCAGCTTCTCCTCTCTCTCTTTCTCTCTCGTGCTCTCTCTCTCTCTCTCTCTGTCTTTCTCTCACTGCAGCGCGCACATCGACTTCATTCCGCAATTTATCTCGCTTTGCACGAGCATCTCTCTCTCCCTCTCTCTCTCTCTCTGCTCACTGTTTGCAGGGTGGATTTATACAAGCTGGGTGTCTCTGGTTTTTTTTCTGCGCTATTCGGTTTTGGTAAAGAGAAAGAAAAAGAGAAACGTGTAATGCTAGTACTAAATTTCAGCCAAAAAGTCACTGGTGGAATGGCATGGGAATGATTGTTCGATAGGATACTGGTGGTGTGTATGAGAATCCGGTGTAGATGAGTAACGGAGAGATAAGGTCATTTGGATGATTATAGTTTTAGATGTAGAGTTTTGATGACTCGTGGTTTACTTTCGTAAGTTTTGTATTTGGAAAATAATACATTAATGACTTCGTTTTTGCTGAAGTATTTAGTTTATGAAACTATTTTACACTTGGAAGGTTCCAATAAAAAAAATCAAATTTATTATTGTATTATCCATAACTGAATAAGTCTTCAGGTCGCACGATTTGTCAAAGCATTCATTTCAGTTAGGTTATTTTTGTTCGGTATCTAAATCATAAAACTATCACAAATCAACCAATATGGTACTGCAAAGTCATTTTGTGGTGCAAAAACATCATTGCCCAGTTTGTTGAAGCAAAAATAAACAAGATCGTCTTTGGCACTTGTCAAAAGATAAACATTTATTTCTTTATTGTCACTTAAGGAATCGTACAGCGATTCTCTCTGTAAGCTCTGAAAAGGTTGGCACGGTATCAATTAGTGTTGACTGCTCCTCTCGCGCAATACGAAATAAGAACATCGAATCTGATGGGGATGGTAGAAAAACTGACAGTCGTATATAAGCAGATCTCGCATTCACGCGCGTAATCCATTTTTAAAAATTTGTGACCGAAATAACTGGTAATGATAGCGTGTCTTTAGCACCGCACAATCACTGTCCAAAGTTAGTAAGTCATCATAAAAATCGTTATTTTGTTGACTGTGAGATGAAATTTTCTACTATCTTGGATATTTAATGTATATTTAAATTGGTCACTACAATTAATGCGTTCCATCTTTTAACCAATACATTCATTAGACTACGGTTATGTAAATGTACCAATTCTTTGACATTTCCAAGAGTGCTGTACATCTGCATTCTAATCCACAAAATTCAAAAACAACATTAATAAAGACCACGGCAAATCTCTGTAAATCTTTTCCATCGAGCTCTCGCAAAAACAACATATGCAGCCGCACTGCGCCCAATTTGAAAGGTCCACCTCCGACCAGCACACGACCGTCACAGCAAAACTGCACATCGAAAGCTACACCGCCCCTCGGGGACCTAAGCAGGCGCCTGTCATCTCCCGAGACTGCACGCGACACCTGTGCATCCGGATTTGGCCTTGCCATGCCACGTCTCCTCCCCCTCCTCTCTGTCTCTCTCGTAAGCATCGAGCTGTCGATCAGCAGAAAAAAGAGAAGCAAGCAGAGAGAGAGAGAGGGAGAGAGAGAGGGGCTTTTGCAAAATCCTTCCGCTCTCGGCGCGCGACGTGCCCGGAATGTGGGTCGTAGAAAAACGTCGCCGTCGTCCTCTCTCTGGACCTTCCAGTGCGTGCGGTGCTCCTCTCTCCCTCTCTCTCTCTCTCTCTCACTCTGTCTCGCTTCTGCGGGATCGGCACCTGTAGCGGTGCATAACCGCGCGTCCGCATCTGCTGCTGCTGCTGCTGCTGGCTTACTCTCTCGGTGGGAAGGAGCCGCTTCTTCTTCTTGCGGGCTTTCGCGCAATCAATCGTGCCGCCGCTCCTGCTGCTGCTGCTGCTGCCGCTGTCGTGGCTCTCGTTTTTCTCCCGTTTCTCTCTCTCTCTCTCTCTCTCGCGATCCTTTTTCTTTGCTTTTCTCTCTGCGGAGAGCCGCTCGCGCGCGCAATTGTTGTTGTCGCCCTTTCTCTTACTCTCCTTCTGTTTTACCTCGTGCGAGATTGTGTTCGACTGTCCTGTTCTCTCTCTCTCTCTCTCTCTCTCTCGCTCTCTCTCTCTTCGTCTCATCTGAGCGGTTCGCTGATTCGAGTTGTCGCGTGCAGTAGCCGACGTTATTTATCAAGCCTGGCCTTTAGGTGATGGCTTTTATGGCGCGTGTGTGCGAGAACTGGGGGCTTTTTCTCTGTCGGTGTAAAGTAGCGTGTATGACAAGCTCGAGCTGACGATGAGCTGCGGGCGTTATATATGGGGTATCAAACTTTGATGGCCGATGAGAAATACTGGAAATCGCTGTATTTTATCTTGTGCCGTGTTTTTTGTGAACGGGCCGTTGGATCAGTTGAGGAATAGAAAAAGTGAATGGGATTTGAATCAGAAATAAAATTTAACATATTTTCTTTGCAAGGAATACTTTTTAACTATCCTGTAATAAATTTAGGAGAATTTCATTGTGTTGTGGAGTACGTGTACTCTCTAAATATGAATCAGTGATCATTCACTGGTGATTTAATGAAAATTCGTATACTGCTTGAAAATCAGTGTACACACTCTATTTTTCTAGCGAACTTAACAGCTCTGATTTGTGTATCAGTCATGGCTAAATCAATGTATGCACCAATTTTAACTGATTCAAATTTGTAGAATAAGCTGTGCGTTTCTTCAGAAATAATTAATTTCAATCCAAAGGGCAGGTCTGCTAAAAGTTAATCAATTGACAGCGTACATACATCAACGAACTAAAATCATTTAAACCAAATATTTCAAATCCTATACAATATCATTATCTTCTTCCAACTGTACAGTTGAAAATCTCATCACCTATCATATCAATGCAAATAATTAAATTACAATCATCTCCCAGCATATATGCTTTTCACAATTTTCTATCCATATAACGAATCTTCGCAATTCAATCATTACAATCAAAAAGAAACAAAAACAGCCTCTCGCGTCTCAATTTTGACTGATAGACACAGCCCGGCATTGTACCACGGCTTTGATAAATGAACGTTGCCTTAACAGTTTTTCATACACACGTCGATTAATCGAGTACTGCCTTCGCAGGATCGATCATTAGCATAAACTCCGGCGGGCGCGTCTTCGTACTTTTTTTTTCTTCTTACCTTCCCTTCCCACCGGACGCGCACTTTGTTATAATACCCTATAGCCGCGGCATCGCAGACCTGCGTGTCGAATAAAACGATTGTGCAAGCCGCATCGCACGTTTTCTACAGTAATTACTATACGTTTTAAAAGGAGAGCCGGCTGCGGCATTCAAGGAATATGTATAAACCTGTCTGGTGCATGGAAGGACGAATTTTCACTCTTTCGCGAGAAAAATAAAGTGAATTTTATCCACGGAAACTGTGTTTATATCGATGCACGGAGTCTCGGGGCTTGATTACTATTATACAGTTCGTGAATGCGGTGTGAAAAAAGAAATCGATGACAGAGAGGAAAAAAAGTTGGGAGCGAGAGTGAAAATGGAAAAGAAAAGAAAGTTTTCTTAAGTTTGCAGTTGGATGTATTTATAGTAGCTTGGGAGAGCAGGTAAGAATCTGCATACCGTGACGTGCCGACCTTAAAACTTTGTGGGTATATAGGAGGCTGAAAAAGTCAAGGGACAAAAGACACCGTTTGACCGAGACTCAATTATTTTCGGGTCCTTAAGGATTCTTTCTTCACTCAAAGTACTCAGTTGACAATTTGAATTCTTCGCTGAACAATTTAGAGATATTGGCGCCATTTTTATGTCTCGCTGCTCTTATTTACTTTTAATTTTCAGTTGTTGAGCGATGCTAACGAAGCATGAACATTATACAATTTTATGCATCCTTGGGCATTTTCGTTAAAAATAATTACAAGATCTTTTTCAATCCCATAACCATCGTAAAGTAAATTTTGCGTCAATTGAAAATATCAAGTATTAAAATATCGTTAAGATTACGATATTGAAATAATTTTGTTGTTCAAAATATAAAAAAAAATCTATAAAAAAACAACATACCAAACAAAATCGTATACTTTTTAAGGGAATCGCAGGTCGCACGAATGAAGAAATCAAAGTACGAGACTCTGGCAAGCCGACAAGAAGAAGCCGCTTTAAGAATCTCTCCCTCGGTACCAATGGCTCCTTCGGCGATTCGCATATATGTGCCAGCCTAAAAGTCGCAGCGGACGCATACTTGGCTTTGCATTTAAAACGATCTTCCGCGGGGGTTGACAAATGAGACCGATATTATCGAACAATCGGGGGGCCGCTTTAGCCGCGGCAAATTTCACGGCTATACGAAGTATAGGGGGAACACAATCGACCGCGTGTTCCATTCGTCGCCGCGTGCCTCTTATTCTTGCTCTTCGTTTTCTTCCCTGTGTGCATGTGCATGTGCATGTGCATGTGTGTATGAGTGGGTGTGCATGTGTATAGTTGGGCGAGGTTGTCCTTGTCTCTTTCTCATGTGTTTCGCGTTCCCTTCTTTCTTTGGGATCGCACCGACTTCCTTTAAGTCCTTTTCCATTGTAAATCTTTCGTGTATATGTCTTTATATTATTAGCCTTTTGCGTGCGGACCTTCGTTGCTACAACTTCATTTTGTGAAGTTGAGAGGATTTTTGTAGCTGTAAAGAAATATTATCATAGTGAACACCTTGGTATTAAATAAACGGATTATTTTATTCATTTTCATTTATTGTGGAATTTAACTTTTACCGCTAACGGTATGATATTCAAAGGATATTTGCTTAAAGATTATCATAAAAATTAATACATTTTACTTTATGATCAGATTGTAAGTATACAGTTTGTTTCTTAGAAGAGCCCCTTTTAAGTAGGAAAGCAATACATTCATGAAAATTCGTTGAAAAATCTTCTTTTTCATTGTTGTTTCTGAATGCGAATAAGAGCTAGTCGTCATTAAAATTATTCATAAGGTCGTCTTGCGATACTTATTCAAGCAAACGATTTCTAGTTTGTTCGAAACGATTCAAAATCCGTCACTATAATGACCGAAAACCCGCTAAAACTTTCCGCTCAATTCCGGACAACACAAAAACCCAAAATGTCCCTTACTCCGCCACATCGCATCATTCCAAAAATCCACTCAAGCTTGAAAAAATATCATCGTTTCAATTATTTTTGCACCACATCAACTACTGTCCTCCAACTCGATCGAAACCCATTCACACAACAGCCGCAGCTGCGCACAGAAACACACTCCCATCGGATCACAATCGAGCGAAGGAAACCCAACTGGGCTGGTGGCTGGGGCAATTATAATATTTCCTACGTTGAGAAAGAGAGGATGGGCTTGGCCTGACACTCTTGACAGGGGCCTCGCGTTTACATACGTACAGTCAAATGTTCCACGCTTCCTTGCGCTCGACGCCGCCGCCGCTGCCGCTGCCGTGCAAACCGCGCGTACACACATATATAAGAGCCTTTATAGTCTCGCTTCTTTACCCTAACAGTAAATCCTATTGTGTAGGAGCTCGCCTTGCGATACATATATACATGTATATGTGTGTGCGTGTGTGTTTGTGTGTGACCAGGCGCATTTTGTTAAGTAATGCTTGGAGGAGCTCGCTGCTATATAGGATACGGATGCGCGCATGCCTGTAGGCGGCATTGCTTATTTGATCTCGCTCCCAGCGCACACCTATGCTTGCTGACCGTGGTGCCCGTGTCTTGTGCAGGGGAGAGATCGTTACAATGAGAGCGTTGTGGCTTGCGAAAATTGCGTTTTATTCCGAGGAGAGGTGGATGTGTGCGAGCGGGAAAATTCGAGGGGACACTTTAGCGGTTGTAATGGGTATATCTGCTACTTTATGTATAAGTTTGGTTTTAGAAAGATGTACATTTGCGTGAAACGATTCGTTCTAATGGGATATCAACATATTCTTTGGAAAATTTGATAAAATTTTTAATCTCCTTATAAAAAAAGTGATGATTCGAAGAAGGGTCGAAATATAACCTATGTGATTGGTTGTTCAATTAAGGCGCGAATTATTTATAAGCTCAATTTTTGTAAATTAAATAATTAATTAAAGAATAAAAATTTTGGTCCTATTATAGATATAACTAGTATTTGTAAATAATAAGAAATGAAATATGCCAATTTTTAGAAAAAATTTTTAAGCATCTTGAGTCTGGATTGATTTGTTTAAAAAAATAATAATTAAAGTAAATGATTATTAGATTAGAGGAGTCAGTGATTTTCTGGTCTGTGAGAAAAATCTACTGTATAGGAAAATTGCTACCAATACCTATAAAGGCGTTTTCACCAAGACTTGTATTTTAGGTAAATCTTCTATCAATTTGATTTAATAGCTCATTGCCTGTATAGCATTATACTTATAGCAGTAGTCTTAGTCTAATGATAATGCTTACAAAATCAAACAATCGCAAACCACCAATCCCCTTACACCATCTTTATCTAAAACTATAACTTATTTTCACATTCTAGATTATAACACATCGTCCCGCAAAACGAAGCCGCAGACAATTTCATCGCCACACTTCTTCCTCTCATCAAACGAAAGCGAAAAACGTCATTTTCTTCCACATCGCGCATCGCATCGCATCGCATTTTACCGTTTTTTTTTCTTCGCGCTTTGATTGGTAAGAGCCACTACGACAATTTACACATCTCTCGATAATATCCGTGCGGCTGCGCAGCGAAAACAGCTCGTGCACGCCGAAACAAGAAGACTATAGAGAATCGCGATCGAGAAAATACGTTACACACATTGCGCAAACCGAAATCTCATTATTACGAGACAAAGAGACTGACGATCAATCATCGTCAGGTGAGAAAGAGAGCGAATATAGCTCCGAGCGGAAATGCCCAGCTCTTCTCTTCACGTCGCGCGCGCGAGAAGCTTTGATCCACGTCGACGCGACGATAATTTCTTAATAAGAAAAAGCGACGAAAAAAAAATAGGGAGAAGAAGAAGAAAGCCGCGCGGCGAACAATCGAGCCTGTCTATATACACTATAGGCGCTAAAAACACGAAGATGCGTGATGGTCAAGAATCGTTTGGTCTTTTGTTCTCTCGGGAGAGACTCGGGAGTTTTCCTTTTTAGTGTGAAAAAAAGAAAAAGAAAAAAGAAGATCGTCACGGTAGGTGTCGCGTTGGCTGTGTATGCAAAAGAGATCCGAGGAGAGATTTGATTTTTTTTTATTATGCTACCTCTCTGCAGGCGGTGGACCTGCTGACCCGAAAGTTTTTAGCCGCTTTAGATGCATGGGGGATTTACCGGGTAGATAAGCTTCTGGTTTCACTTTCACACGTTTCTTGCTTAGTGCAGTCCAAAGATGATTTGTTGAATCGTCTTTAAAATGAAGAGGCTTTTCTTTAGTATTATCTTTATTGCGCGTTACAAGATATGGTTGGAGGTTTGAATAGCAACTTCGTTACGTTGGAATGCAGTATCGACTTTGTTCGTGTATTTTATTTATCTTTCAAAGTATTTGATTTGAGATATATTTATCAGTAGATTGGTTGGTTACAAAATTATATAATAATATGAATTAACAATTGAAGGGATACAATAATATTACAATGATCCTGATAACCAACATAAAATCAGATAAGTGATTCCAAAAGGGTTAAATCGAACCGAAAAAAAAACCCGATGTACTTTCCCGAACCGTAATAATTAGCCACAAAAAGCCGACGATATTTCAAAGGAAACTCTGGGTATCGCTCAAGCAACCGCCGCCACGCAACCGAAAGAAAACTCTCGGACACAAGCCGCCGCCACCGCTGCACGGCGCACACAAGCGGGAAAATTGCGATTATTAGCGCATTGTGCAGAGTCTCGGCCGTCTCTCTCTCTCTCTCACTGCCAATGGATTCGAGCGATCGATAATACCCGCTCGGCTCTCTCGCGCGCGCGACTTCTATACACGTATATATACACGCCACGTAACGTCGTGACGACGTCATAACCACGGCGCGCAAAGAGCGATTCCAGGATCCCTCGCGGCTTCTTTCGTGCTGCAGTGCAGTGCTAAGAGACGTCGCGCTGCAGTAGAGGGGTATAAAGGAGGAAAAGAGCGGCGGCGGCGCGTCGCGATGCGTGAGAATACATCGGTTCGTAAGAGAGTCTCTCTCTCTCTCTCTCTCTTTCTCTCTCTGTTATAGGCGCTGGTTCGACGGCAATCCGACGAGTGAGAGAGAGACGCGATTTCGTAATCGATAATGCGCCGTGATTGCGGCTGTGCAGTCAAAGCGGCAACGGCGGCGGCTGCTTCTAAGCTTATAGGCCTTTTCCCTTCTATAGCTGTGAATGGTCGCTTTGAATTAGGCGCCATTTTTTTGTTTCCTTCCAAGGCTGTAATCGGTGAGTATCTGATGCTGGTAGAGCTTTTTTTCGCTCCTTCTCACGTTTTTTGAGAGATCAGCATACGGCGCTCGGCTTTTCGACGGTAACTGTTCAAGGTGGGAAGAAAGGATAGGATCGATGTTTATCTTAGGCGGAGTTTCGATCTGAATTGGGTTATGTATGCGGAACTTTTTACATGGCTATGAAGATGTTGCAAATTTATTAATAATGATGCTTATTGTATACAGACGGTATTTCGAGTAAATAGCCCATTCTTTTTAAATCATAAGATTGTCTTAGAAATGGCTAGCTATGCAATCGAAGATGGGTGAAATGGCAGTTTTAAATATACATATCGTAATCTTGATCAGAAATTGTTTAGTAATTGTAAGTCTTAAACAGGACTCGAATTTTGAACTCGTGATGTACACTAGAGTAAATTGAAAATGACGTCAAATAGCCTACTCGAAAATTCGAACTTTTCAATTTTACTCACAAAATAATGTTTCATATTTCACCATTAGATAACTTCAAGAGTTTCCTACTTTCGTAAGGTCGACGGCATTGATTTGCAAAATTCCATGTCTCCTCTCCGATAAAAATCGGATAAATAATATCATGAATTGGACGAATCAACAGCATCCCGAGAATATTTATGAAACGTAAGCGTCGAACGTATACATTAGATAGACCACACGTGACCTCACTTTTCGCCATAAGCCGCGCAAGAAGAAGAAGAAGAAGGAGGAGGAGGAGGAGGAGGAGAAGGAGGATAGAGAATCTCTCTTTTCCGTATAAGAAAACCCAGCATTACGCGCTCGAGCCGCCAATAAAAATCCTCTCGCTGCAACGCAGCATCTCCCCTGCGAGCAATGACAAGCCGTCGGCATTTTCGCCTATAAACGCAACTCTTGCTCTCTCTCTCTCTCTCTCTCTCTCTCTCTCTCTCTCTCTCTCTTACAACTATGCACGAGCTGCTATACGCAAAAGAGAGAAAAAAGAGAGACGTGTACCGAGAGAGAGAGAGAGAGGGGGGGGGAAATCCTGTACACGAGGAGAGCCTCGGAGCTGCGCACACACAACGAAAATGACGCGTCTGCGGCAAAAGCAGGCTGCTGCTGCCGCTGCCGCTGCTGTAGCTGGTAGTATCTCATTATTTTTCATCGGAACCTTCCTCTCTCTCTCTCTCTCTCTCTCTCTCTGTCTCTCTCTCTCTTAGTATTTCTTAAAGCGCCTCACGCTTTCCATCCTCACGTGTACACACACATATACACATGCGAGGCGAGCGCACGCCAATCTTTCATTATGTATATACACGTGCACATCGCTGGATTCTCTATAGAAAGAGAGAGAGAGAGAGAGAGAGAG
>UELV01154091.1:0-30270 GCA_900490015.1 Megastigmus stigmatizans
AGAGAGAGAGAGAGAGAGAGAGAGATGCGCGTCGCCCTGGCCACCGCCTCTGGGATCGTATCACTCGGAATAGCCGAGGAGTACGAGCTATGAGCCTCGAACTCGTTCTCTCTCGTAAACCGGGGGCCGAGGGATCCGGTGACCGTAAAATTATATTATAGCCGCTATCCGTCGGTACCTAATACAATAACCGCCCGAGCTCCATCGTGCGCCGCCACACTGAAGACTCGACTTGACTTCGGTCCACTCTCTTTTGTGAGAGTGTTTATATTTGGCTACTGCCACTACTCTGACTACATACATATATAGATGTATAGGAGAGAAATGGGGGACGGCCGAGGGATTGTATGTCAGTTTTTACGCGTCTCTCTCTCTCTCTCTCTCTCGCCGTTTTCACTATATTTCCAGGATATAGAGGGCCGAGCCGAAGGGGAAGGGAAAAAAAGATAACAATTTTTTGCTCCGAGACTAGATATGCTGCTATATAGGAGAGTTGCGGGGGCTAAACCGAGTTCCGACTAAGTTCGATACGTGACGAATAGCTGCTCGATTTTTCGGTCTACCGGCGAGGCGCTTTTGACGGACAAATTAGATTTCAACGGTTCACCGGTACATGTAGAATGTTACCAGCTCATTTCCACTCCGAATATATGTATATGATTTACGCGTTTAGGTGTGCGACAAATATGAGAAATTCGGGGTAACGTGGAAAATTTATCGGACGGATGGACATAGTTTGTATTCGGTGAAAACTTATTATGAGGGTGGTTTTATTGATATTTCATTATTTAGCGTGTAAAAAGTTTTTGAATTTAAATGAATTTGTTCGTTACGCGCGACGTGAATAGAAGGTTTGGACTTTGATCGATTCCATTGACATGTCAAATTCGGACTACTACTTTTTATTGGTAAAAAATTTTATTTGAAATTTTTCTTCCACCCTCGTAATTTATAAAGATCCAAGCATATACCTTGTTGGGTATAAAAACTACGTTTGATTGAAGAAAATTTCTTTCAATCAAATATGTTTTGGATGTTTTATTGCATTTGCCCATAGGTTATTGCATCAGGAATTCTCGAAAATTCTACTGTTTTTTTTAATGAAAAAATAGCTTTATGAAAATAAACGTTCAAAAAAAAAAAAAAAAAAAAATAGCCAGGTACACGTGAATGCGATGTTTTTAGTATTTCATTTCATTTAAAAATTCTTTCTGTTGAAAAATAAAACATGACAAACAATTAATAACAACATCAACGCTATTTTGGGAGAAATTATTTCGTCGCTTATATTCACAAACGCTGACGTTGTATTTTTTTGAATACCGCTAATGAAGATAGGAAAGAATTCAGGATAATAAACCCATTCCCGTGTCGACGATGAATTCATCGTTATGTTGCGAGAGAAAAATACCTTCCTTTTCTTGACCTCCGCGCGACTCCAAAGTACGTTTTCAATCTTTTTGCAGTTGAATTTCTCCTGTACTTGGAGTGCGCACGTGGTGATCGTAAACGGTATTGAATTTGAACTGTTTGCAGTGGCGAGAATGAAAAGTTTCATGTGTGAAGGGAGTAAATTCCTCGTGTTAGGATACTTTTGTCGCGTTGTGAAAATAAACTTACTTCGGAAAAATGCGCGCTAACGGTTGAGAAACTTTTTATATTGAATTTTATGTAATTCAGAGGTCGGGCATAATTTATATACACATTTAAATTTCTCTGAGAACTTTGATCCGAAATGAGATTATAATATGAAGTAGAGTGCAGCGATTGAATTATAGTTTCGCAAATTGTATTTGGTATCATTTTCCATTCTAGCATTACCAGCGAAAAATGTAACCTTATCGCGTTTAAATATTATGTTAGATCGTACAGAAGTGTAACAAAGAAATATTGACAGCATCGCGATAAACACCATCGTAATAATAAGATTAATAGAATAAAAGCATGTAATATTCAGCTCTATGGTATTTAGTTCAAAACTGTCGATTTTATTTCATATTCTATGCTATTTTCTGAAAAATTTTATTATCGAACTCAAGACTGGGTATTAAACGGAAAAGGTACGATGGAATGAGAAAAATTTTTCAATTTAGTCTTAAAATTTACTCACCGAGTAAGTGCTTATTTATTTTCGATTGAAAAATTGTCGTTTGGAAACTCACCTGAAACATATGAAATCATAGTCATAAGTAAAAATATTAATTCGCGTATGTTTGAAAAATAACAATATCTGAATTTTATGCCTATCGAGTTATTTGATCGTATTAAAATCGTTAGTAATCAGTCACAAATATTTATTACACAAATGTAACGCTAATATTACCTAAATTTACTGTAAAAACCACGAGTAAAGTAAAAAATTGCAGAGAAAATTAACAACGTCGAAAGTGCTATTCAGATACAGTCGATACCAAGCAAAAAATTCACCCAACACTCGTTCGAACGCATTGACGGAGAAAACAGAGTAGCGGAAAACGAGCATCAGAAACAAAGCGCTGAAATGAACTTGACAAAAAGTAACGTAAGAAATATTACGGCTAAAAGTCCCGAGGCGCTCTCCCGGTCGTCGGGCGACACACGTGCAACGGTCTTGTCGTATTACATGGGCGACGTCGGCAGCGGCGGCGTTAGAAGAACTTTCTTCTGTTTGCAGTAAGTAGCTGAAAGGTATTGTTCCTCCTCACAGTAACCAAGTGACGGATTTTCGCTACTGGCACAAACGGGATCGTAAATAGAGATGAACATTGGACGAACAATTTAATTAATCTTTCCGACAAAAGAGCGCCATACTTTTCTCCTTCCTTTTGAAAACACTTCTTCTCTTTTTATTTTACCAAGTATTTGCAATTGAAGCAGTTTGCTTGAAATTACATCGAGTAGCCTGTGAGCCAGTAAGATGATAACAATGAATAGTTCGGCGAATTTTCACGATACATTCACATCAGACAGACACACACGCACAAACATACGCACATCGAGTTTCTCCTGCTGAAAAATGACGTTTTACCCAAATAAAGATACAAAAGCGCGAGGCAACAACTATTTTCCATCCCTGGAGAACGGAGCGAGTTGAAAAAAAAGTAAGCATCAAAGTTACTCCCACCCTCCCGGTAATGTCTTTAGTTTTCCAACTTTGCCAATAGGCTTTTTCCGTAAAAAAGGTCGACGAGCGCGCGAATCTCTTCGGAAAAATAAAAGAAACTAGAAAAACGGAGGGTGTTATATAGGGGGGCACTGCAGCCCGCGAAACGATCGACACTCGGTCCTGTGCCGAACTAATGTAATACATGCGGGGGGGAGTGCCGCCGCTGCAGCCGCGAGGGTAGCATTTTTCACGCGTCAAAACTATTTCTCGCGCAGGTGCCGATCCAACTTGCGAGAGAGAGAGAGAGAGAGAGTTAGCGATTCGCGAGCGCGCACAGGTATTGCCACCCTTCGCATCGGCGCCGACAGTTTCCCGATGGCTTCGCCGCCACCTCGGATGATGGATGCGCTCGGGGCTCCGTCGCGCTTTGTCAAACTCCGGCTGAATAAATTGAACGATGATCGACGAGTGGACTTGGCTCTCTCTCTCTCTCTCTCTCTCGCTCTCTGCGATATACTATATATCTAAGGTAGGTACCTACAAGCGGTATAATGGCCAAGTCGAAACGGTGAAATCTCGGGGAAAGTCGGCTTACGCGGAGAAACAGAGACAGTGAAGAGCCTCTCGTCTCGTAGCGTCGCGCTTGTAACGCTCATCGGGTATTCAGCTTGTGTGGCGTCTGTTTCGCGTAATGACGCCAATGGAAAACGTATTTCTGGGAAGGTCTGTACTATTTCGAACGGCGACGTATACCTTACGTACATAACAGACGGCCAGCTTGTAGATACAAGACGATTTAGCCCGCCGAGGAAGGAAATTGAACTTTATTCATATTTCATATATATACGCTGGGCCGGTCTGCATTATTCTTTCATTTCCATCCTATGCATTATGTATTATCTGCGCGATGCTTTACACCGATTGATAATGTGATTATAGATTGATGCGAAGCCATTTGGTCCGTGGAATTTTCTTATATAACGGCTATAGCGAGTTGCTTCGGTTGTTGCGTTGCTTAATCAACTGTTCACGTGTTAAATTCGATATCGATTAAAAGCGGCTTGTCCCTGATTTTTGGAATTCTATTTAGTTTATGCATGTATGTAGGGCATATTGAAACAAAGCATTTTAAAAAGTTCAAATGAAAAAGCTGCGATATAGCATTAATGCATTTGTATAATCGCAACGGTATTTTATACTTTTCTTTTTTTTTCTAAATGCGCACATTTGCCACTGCAACGTAGTTAAGTGTAAATTGCGTGCAATGATAATTTCATAGTTTTTAGTTCCTTAGTTTATCCAAAAGTTAAAAAAAGTACAGTTGCATTCTTACCCGTCCTAAACTACTTACCCGGCTTTAATTCCGCGAAATTAGTAAGATTTTCTTTTATGAAACCTGAATTCTTTCCCGGAAAACCAAAAAAAAAAGCAAGATTTGACACAACATTTTTTGGAAACGATATATTTAATGCATGATCTATATCTGAACTCTTGTTAACTACATAAACATAATCGTTTTAATCTTATATTTTCTCTGAATGATAGAAAAATTTCATTCTTACTCTAGAATAATCCGTTTTTGAAAGTATCAATCTACACGATTCTAATATTCAATTGCAGGTGATGAAGAATATCGATAAGATACGAATATTTATTTTGATTGAATAATCGCTACATTAAATTTGCAGAAAAATAATGAATAATGCGCTTAGACTCTAGTAATTTTAATCTCGCTACGACGAGCTGTCCGTGATTGTATTTATTATACACTTTTTCGAAGCACGTACAAAATACTGCACATTTTGAAAAAGTTGCCCTCGTAAAATCATAGCGGCACACACGAGAAGACTCTCGTAAATAATAGCTAAAAGCAGGCAAGTTAATGAATTTATACAAAAGTTCGCAAGAAAAGTTAAATTCTCTTCATCAGTTAAATTTACCGGGCTCGACTTATAAGACCTCGCCATAAATCGGTTCACTCCGTCCAAATAATCTCGCGTGTTAGCGCTCATAGCGCAACTGAAATCTATTAAAAGTTTTCATATTTCCAAGCTGTTGCGAAATAACGACATAGTCAATTTTAAGGTAAGTTGTTAGGCGTGAAAAATTTTCAATCGATCGTTGCAAAATACATGAAGCGGTAGGTTCTATATTAAGTAATACGTTCAGAAACCAGAGACAATAGCAAAATTCAATATATTTGAAAAATCCAGTTAAAAACTATGGTTGCGGATGAGTTGAGTAGCTTCTTGTACTCTAGAATTACAGTGGATCAAACGTATTTATTAAAAATAGATCAACAATATCGAATCTACTTATATACTTGAAGCATATAATAAACGCGTTGGACTGTAATGATAAAGTAGATATTTAGATTTTAGTAAGGCTTCTTCGGGGGTTCCATAAGATATTGATTAGAATTTATAAAATTGTAACTTATTAATTTTTGCAGATGATGTTATACAGTATAGAACAAAAAATAGATCTATTTAAGGAATATGCGAAACCATTAATTCTGACAGAGTACATGTAAATGGTAATCAAGTACCTTGCTACAAGTTGTATTTTTACCGTAATGGTGTTTTGTAAGGGGTCACGTACCCGTTGATACAAATAAAAAAAAAACCTATGTACCGAAACTCCATAATTCTACCAAGGATTTGTATTTTCACGAGGTGATTAAAACAGTTTAGGTTCACCTGGATATTTGTTCAAATACGTATTAATACGAGGCTTATATTCGGCATTATAGTTTGATATTGTCGTGTACTTTAAAGGCTTTAATGTACAATTATATTCTCTTCGTAACGTAATTCTACAAACGTTGGTGCTACATGCGTTTTGATGCTACGATAGATGGGTTACATAAATTCAGAACTATATATTGTATGTATTGAATAATATTGATGAAACTTCATCGTAAACTGTGAATTATTGTTTAAGTACATTCAGAGAGAAATGCTTTCATCACATTCAATAAAAATGTCTCATATGCTTTATTCACGAAGCAAGTATACAATTATCTACAGTCATTAGCTATCAGTGAATGAATTATATGTATGCTGCAAGCTATGTACTGTGGCTTATTTGTTTTTGTTCACTAGGTATCTATCCATACACTACCCTAACAATGATTGTAATCACAATGAATAATAATTAGGAGATTCATTATCCCAACTCTACGTTGTGTTTATGTTTGAAAATGTTTCTATCTGAAATAGTCATAATAATCTTCGTCTGAAATAATTCTGTTTCATGAGTCTTGTCTCACCTGTCATGATTACAATTAACGAAGCATTTTATATTGTGAATCTTCAATGTGAGAAATCAAAAAATTAATTTTGAACTATCGTTGTACATTACGATTTTAAAAGATTTTCTTAATCTCATTAAATAGTATTTGACTGTATATACGTACACGTCTTTGTCCATTCATTCACTAATTAGATTCCTCAGATCATTTGTTGTTCCATAATCATTTATTCGAATATATAAGTAATAATGTATAAATAAAAATCATCAAGTAGTTTATTACCAGTTAATCCTTTCCGCTTTTTTAATATTCAGTATGATTTTACTTTTTTTATTTGTCTTTTTTTTTTAGATTTTTCTTATTATGGGTATAATTATTAACAAATAATTATACCCTTTTATTCTGAAAATTTCAATTTCGAAATTCACATTAAAAACACTTTAAATGTATAAATAAAAAAGTATCAGAATAATTCATAATTAAATTCTAATAATAATCTAATATTTAAAACTTACATTTTTTACAAATAACACAAAAACTACTGAATAAATTATAATATGTAAAAAAAATTCATGTACGCCGTCGCCCGTCACAGATCGAGTTTTTTGCCTGAAAACTCGTTTTGCTTGAATTTTTTTTTTATTTTACAACCAAATCAATATTAGACGTAAAAATTGAAATAACGAAATTTAAAAAGTACTTCAATTTTTAAACTGCTGTAAGTTTGTCATTTTTAAAATTTTTGAGATGATTTTTTTAAATATAAATTTTTACAGTCTTCCCATGTAAAAAACTTAGTATGGACTATGAATAGATTAACATAACCTTCTATATATAAATTTAAACCCAGGAATAGACATCCATAATTTATGCGTAGTCTGTGTCAAATAAAATTGTAAATAAATTAAGATAATGAGTATGGTAAAATAAATTACTTTGATGCTGAGGAGCTTCCTTATCTTACTTGCTATGTAACTATACCAGTCATCGTTGATGCTATATTATTCTATATTATGCTATATTATGCTTTTTCTCTATCTATTTGCTACAAGTTACATTTACTAATGTATTCATAGAATAAAAAAACTTTCAAATAAAAAAAAACTATCTGTGACGGCCTGCATGAATTTAAATGGAATCAGCCATATGTTTATGTAAGGTTTTTTAATTAAAAAAAAATTTTTCGCCATGACAAAGCTTTCCAGCAAAAATAGGGTTTTATATTATTTTTTTTGGCTTTTAATTTGCAGGTTTTTGATCGATGTAAAATGTAGTATGCTTTTTATTCTATTTTGAAATATCGTGGTTTTGTTTTTTTTTTGTCAAAAGAGCACAAGAAATATAAATTCCTTCGATTTTATTCTGTTTTTGACTTTAGTCACACAATTTCACCAATGGAAATCTCGAAAAGTTACTTAACCAGGCATTATATACCCTAGGAAAAGTTTGCGTTTTCGTATATCGAAAGCAGGTCGAATTCACTGTGAAATTCCAACCATGACATATTCCATCATTGGTGAACGAGTCTCGTCAAAATCCCGACAATTATTAATATAAATTCTAATTTGAATTCTGATTTATTCGCGAATCAGAGAGAGCTACAAGGGCCGTTCAGCGTAAAACTTAATTGAAAGCCCCAGCCACTGATCTCTAATGAAATTCCGTCAGGTACACAGTGCGCTCAGCTTCCCAGAGCACCACGCGCGCCGGAACGTTGAATAATACGCCGACGAGATTTCGCGCGCATCACGTAGTAAAACGTTTCGCATTTTTCCGTTCAAGCAGCTCACGTACGAAAACGATAAAGTGCAACGAAGAAGGTATAGTATGGAGCAGAAGGATATGTATATATATATATATGTATATATATAGTCGACGCCCTCGCAAGAGAAAACTGTATTTCCGCCGTTAGAGCCCGGGATATACAAGGGACAAAATGTGCTTCCGCGCGAGATCGGATCGTCGAACAACAGAGAGAAAGAGCATCGATGGAGGCATCCGAGAGACGCAGAGATCGAGTTGTGTTCACGACACACATGCGATCAAAGAGAGAGAGAGAGAGAGAGAGAGGGTCTGTTCTTCTTCTTTCTGCCTCTCCCAGTTCGGCACTCGTTCGCTCCCCTGTCAGTTATGCGAAACGTATTTGCTGGTGATTTTCTTTGAACCTCTCCTCCCCCTATTCCATATAAATACACGCTCCGTCAAAAGAGCGCGTTGGTATAAATCTACGTGTGAGTACGGGTGGAAAGCAGGAGGACGCCTCGAAAAAATGAAGGTATAGCGCGAGCAATACACGCGAACGGTCAGGCGGACGACTAGCCGATACGGAAGCATGTTGCCCCTCTTTCTACTCTAGAAGGAAATTCGAAATGGATTCCGTTGTGTGTGCGTGTGTGTGTGTGTGTGTGTGGGCGTGTGTGTGGGTGGGTGGGTGTGTGTACACGAGAGGTGTGTGGGATGAAGGTGGCGAACAGTAAGAGGAGAAAAAAGGGGCCGAAGGAGAGGAAAAGAAAAACAGATGGTCCTTGAGAATCGGATATTACAAGAATCGTAAAGGTGAACGTTGCGAAGCGCTGCTGCTGCCGCTGTTGCGCATGAGTTTACGTGGGAGATTCCCTTTTTTGTCCGTACTATGAGGAACGTGGAATATTCAACTTCTTTGGTCGTGTAAAATTGTATTTGCTCTGTGATACCGTTGAGAATTCAATTCTTAATGCTGTTTAATATTTGATTTGTATGCCAAGTTTTGTAAGCTTTGGTTCCAAAAGGAAAAAAAACTTCTCTCGTCTGGATAATACATATTTTTTACATACATCTTTTTTCCTTCTCTTAAATAAATAACGCAATCAATTTTTGTCATGATCATGTTCTTGTAAAGTCTTCCAATTCTGATGTTAACATCCTATAGTAATTTCTTCTCTATAAATAATATGATTCGAAAATTCAAATCGATGGTAGCATTATCAGTTTATGAACCCCTATAGGTGAGCAACGACTTTTGCATACAGTAAAAATATGAATTTCAAAACAAAAGATCAAATAACGAGATTTCAAAATTTTGGCATTCTCATTCAACGTCAAGCAAGCCTCGAGAATAGCATCGCTCAAAATGAAATTTAAAAGTCGTAAATGTGTTTTCAATCATCGGCAATTTGTTTAGCGATGCATGCGTGGATATTATTTTCCGGATATTCGCGAGGGGAACGAGCGATAACAGATTCAATTTAGAAAGATAGGGAAGGCTAATATTCGCTATGAATATATTTCCCTCCTCTGATTGGCCCGGTAAATGGCAGAGGGTAGAAGAGGGAGAGGGACAGGGAGATGGAGGGGGGAGAGGGACAGGGAGATGGAGGGAGAGAGAGAGAGAGAGAGAGAGGGGACGGCCTGCAATCTACGTAGGTCGCCGCATTTGGACATCTATCCATCTTTGTTCAAAATACACATCCATCTTTGCTTTACGGAACGATCCATTTTAAGGCGATTGTCTGTCCTTGTCTAATCGGTTCAATGCATTAAGGTCCTCTCTGCCCCCTTCTCACTCTATCTCTCTCCTCTGTTTCTTTAACGCATTCTCATATCAGCCAATCAACGCACAGACGATAGATCCACTTTACTACCCCCTGCGACTGTCTCCTCTATCTCTGGATTAACTGGGCTTCCATAGCTACAGCAGTGTTCGACTGTTAATTGCGCTCTGTTCTCTGGTGTGCTCCGACGCAAACAAGATTCTGATTGCCACTTTTGTTATGTTAAAGCGGTTTAATGACAAGTTTATACCAAACGTGTGAGAGAAAATTGACTTATTTTAAGATAGAAAAGGTTGGGAATATTGACGGGTGAATGAGCGAAAATTGGAATGTCTCGTGAAACATTGAAAATAATCACCTGTGACATCTCTAGTGGGTGGAGCATATATAGCTGTAGAAAGTTTAAAGTCATGATGAATCGATGGAATTTAATTCTTAACACTTAAATTTTTTCTTGTATAATAATTAGATGTGTTGCTAAAACTGTCGAATATTCAGCCACTGGTGGCTACTGTTTTAACGCATTAAAATACGCCTAATAAAAGATGTAAGTCTTGTCCTTTTAAAGGGAGATATTGCATGTTGATTTGTGAAACAGGGTTTTTAACTGCTTTAATTAGATGGAATATTTACTTTTGGCCAGCGAAGTAGATTAATGGCTCAGATTTATGGTAAGAATACATAAGGTATACTTGTATCCTTCCATTAGACGATAAATTTTCTGTATAAGAAAATCTAAAGGTACTTGACCTCGTCGTGTGAAAGGTAAATTTTTTATCGGTAACGATATTAATTTCACATAGTGAGCTGAGCATTTATTTATTTCCATTGTTGATCTATTGCTATTTTAGCTTTAGAAATTGCATCCCGCGTAAAGATATATCGTATTGCCAATATATTGCTAAAAAAATCAGCATTGTATGGCTAACTCGTCGAACAATACATTCCCCATTTATGGCGTATATATCGCCACAGTGCATAAGGCATAGATTGCCGATTAAATGCTCGATGTACCGCGCATATATTGCGTTGAAAAAAATAAATTTACTATTAATAAGCTTAATTTTTTTAATGCAATATATGGCTTATGCACTGTGGCGATATGTGTGCGTATTATGGAAAATGTCGCCGTATATTATACGACCAGTTAGCCATACATTGCTAATCTTTCCAGCGATATATTGGCAATACAAAATATTTTTGCGCGGGATTCCTTCAAGATTTCCAGAAAATGTTTGAAAACAACGCAGTTTTCATAGCCAAGAAAAAGAGGTATATATAGATGTTTGCCCTCGTATCCCTTTGACAGATTAAGATTGCGTAGATTCGATTTCTCTCTAAGCGTTAGCATTCGATTTATGAAAGGGAAAAAAGCCAAAAGGAGGAACATAATAGAACGGCGGGGTGTTGAACGAGTCTCTTAAACTAAAATCGCCAGAGGTGGTAGAGTGTCAGAGGGAGAGAGAAAGAGAGAGAGAGAAGCCGCCGACGACGGGTCAAAAGTAAAAAGCACGGACCATTTATTTCCCTGACGTTTGTTCGACCGCTTTGACTAACGAACCGCGTCGAGAAAAAGAGCGGAGAACGGAATAGAGAGAGAGAGAGAGAGAGAGAGAGAGAGAGAGAGAGAGAGAGAGGTTTGGCTTCGTGCTCACCGAACTACACTGCGAATTACCATATTCTCTCCCCCACGTGGCCCAGTAGCAGCCTCCGCCCCTTCCCCCGTGCCCTCCGTCCCCGCGTTTATACGCCAAACTCGATGAATTTTCCGCTGGGTTCGGGACTATGTAGTTGCGTTATAAGTCTGTGTATGCGCCCTCGCGTGTCTGTGTATAGTTACATATATATGCGTATAATATATATATATACGTACACGTACAGAGAACGCGGTGGGCTTAAAATTTCCACGAGCGCCATATAACAGGACGGATTGAAAATTTTGATGTATCCGTGGAAAACAACATATTTCAATAAAGAAAGTCATTTTGAGGAGATGAGATTTTTACGCACACCAGCTAATACTGATTTATGCGTTTACGTTTTTTTTTTGTTCGTCCGGTCCGTGCGCGGCCTCCTGAATAAAATGTCTGTCAGCGATAGGGTGTGGCTTTGATTTGTCATTATGGATTCTCGCATCGGGAGGTTCGGGTGTGCTGCGGTGCAGGCTTTTCGAGCCGCGTGTTTCAAGTTCTATCGGATGATGTTGTTATCTTTTTCCGCGAGAGAGACCGAATTTACATACGTTTCGCTATATCGATTCGTAAATAAACGCTTCGACACTTTTTTTTTCCCGCGAGAAATTCGATTATCAGCTTACAATGCAGACAATACAGAAACGCTTGGTCTTAATTTCTCTGAATCGCAAAACAAAGAGAATCGGTCGCAACTACAGCTAATGCTGGATCTCGGCCGGTAAATTACAAGCGCGTGAAATTCCAGAGCATTTACAAGAATTTACCTTTGAGCGTTGAACAGCAATAGGGAATTAACGACAATCTAAACCGCGCGAGAGCAACGGGGCGAGGGGGTGGGGCTGGAGGAAGGGATGGAGCAGAAGGTGGTTGCAGTAGGAGCCTGCAGAATCGATTTCTCGCATGTGCATACTCCCCCGCGTGCCTGTATAGCACCGAAAACCCGTGCTCCTTCACTTGCTCTGCAACCTCTCCTCTCTCTCTCTCTCGTCTCTATTTTACGTATTTATTCACGTAAAAGAGAAATAATGCGAGACAATCAAGTAGGTACGAAAATTCTGAATGTTATTTTCCAAGCTATTAAATTTACGAGGGCCACGGCAGCAGCCGAGTTTTTGGCCTATTTCTCGTACTCGCGCAAATAAATCCACTTTTTCTGGCTATTTTAGTGCCAAGATTATGTTGACCTACCAATAAAATTCTTGCTCTGGGCTTATACATTAGATGACTGATAAAAATTGACACTTCAACCAATCGCGTTTCAGTTTTTTTCTCAAAAGATTTAAGCACGCCGAATTAGCATTAGCTGGCACAGGCAACAAAATTCAAATACGTTAAAATCATAAGCTGCTTATTTTCAAGAATTTGCTAAATAGATTAAAATTCATTTGTAAAATAATTATTTAATTTGAACGAATATATTTTAGGTGGATTTTACTTTTAATATTATTCGGTCTGGATTTTGAGATCAAGCCTATTGCTTTAATTTTACACGTTTAAAATTGAAATTCTGGAGTATAAACTTAGCATAAAAGAGCTTTACGTTACAGCGTTTATGTTGTGAACCTTATGCTCAACCATAAACGAATAGCATTGAATTTTTAAGAATATTTTCATAAAATGATATCATGCTGTACACAAGTAGTCTTAAATGACGCACTGAGTGAAAATTTATTAAAAGTAACGTAAGGTACATTTATGAAAAATTTATGTTAAGCATACAAAATCTACTAGATGCTTATTCTATGTGAAAGCCATTCCATTTACATTGAACGAATTCTTCCAAGTGATAAATTGGTGCAAGAAATTAAATCAATACTTACAAGTATTGTTTACAAAGTAATAGTTTACCATTAACATTTTACATTAAACTATTAATGTAAAATTATAATAAATTATTTATGTACATTCTCGAAGTAACTTCATTCTTTTGAAATAACAAGAACCTATATATAATAAGAAAAGTACATAAATCATGAAAATATCATCGAAATCCTCTGACCTCATTACTTTTTACGTCGCACTTTTTTCCCAGGGGGCCTGACCAATCGACGCATTTGTCAACGTTCTACAGACGTTCCGAGATATATAGTCACGAGTCGAGCCTCTGATATTGAGGAAAAGGCCAAGCTCACGCGAGCACCAAAAAAAAACACTCGCACACAAACACACAACATTTATTCTATTAATACCATTAAAAATATGTAATCAATCAAATGTATATAAACCTGTATAAGTAAGAAGTAAGCTTTTATACATTTATTAACTTGTGTTATTTATAAAATTCATTGATATATGGCATAAATTTGTAATATATTTTATGAATTATAGAATTCGTTTGCGAAAGAATAAATGTATTTTTTATATTTATAACACAATGATTTATAAGCGTTATTTATAAAACACGGAAAAATTATAAGTCAGCTTAGTGTATGCAAGTTAGAACGTAACACTAGCCAAAGGTCGTTCACAAAATTCGACGGAACTTAACATACATATCTTTGAACCCGTGTTTATTTACACTGAACAACAGAGAGAATTCAAGTAATTAGAGTAGACCATTCTTTTCCGAATTTCAAATCTCGTATGGATGCCATTAAACGTGGACGTCGGTCCCTTCACTCTGATTACATATTTGACAATTGTAAATACATAAAAGAAAAATAAATCAATGACGTTTAATTATATTTACATTTCATATACATACATGTATATAGCAATAAAGAGGAATATTTAACAGTTGGATAACTACGCGACACTAACTGTGCAAATTGCAGAACGAGTTTTATAGGCTAAGATAAGAAGGAGAATTAGACAGCAACGGCAAACTCGATTCAGCTGTCCAGCTTAAATTCCCCCATAACTTATTTTTCACCATAATTCCAAGCACGGAGCCACCCTCCAATCGAGAATTCAACCCACCAGCGAAAAGCTCCGAAAAAAGTAGTTTTTGGCTAATTTCTCGGCTATTTGGTCTGAACTTTTGATAACCCGAGAGAGCTGGCAGGCTAGCAGCAGTAGTAACAGCGGCCGACACACACGCTCGACCTCTTGAACCCTCCCGTTCCAAAAAGCGGACTCTCGCTCAACTCTCAACTCTCAGCTCTCCCTCTCTCTCTCTCTCTCTCTCTCTCCTGTTTTTTTTTCACCGCGCCCGGTCGACTACTGTTAGAAATAAAAAGAAAGACGGAGAGGGAGGGGAGAGAGAGAGAGAGAGAGAGAGATGAGAGAGAGAGGAGCAGAAGAAGGAGAGTCAGGGCAAATTAATGAGGCTGTAATTAGCAAAGTGTAGAGCCATAATTTTTCAGCCCCCCTTGGCTTAGCTATTAATGCTAATTGTGCAATTAACGCAAAGGGACGCGTCGTCGTCGTCGTCGTTGTCGTGGCACAAGGTCCTCTCTCTCTCTCTCTCTCTCTCTCTCTCTGCTCCTCGTATGGCCTGCGTATTACACTGTATCGGCGCGCGCGCGTGTGTGTTTGCACTCTCTCCCATTGGCGTGTCCTACGTGTTAGTCGCGCGCGCGCGTCTGTTTAACTGCGTCAATGGTGTATTAGATCTGCACGTATACGTACACACACATACACACACGCGCGCACATATGTATATGTAGCTGTATATGGGATGCGTAGGCGCGTATACGTAGCGGTGCATTGTCAGGGACTGGCTGCAGGATCCACCGGCGCATTATCAATGTAGCGTATTATTTGAGCGACGTGCGATTTAATCGTGATTGACGTTTACATGTGCGCGGGGCCGCGAGGGAGTGTGCGAGGCTACATATATAGTGCGAAGGGAAACGCAGTCTGTGCCACCAGCAGCAGCAGCACCACCACCACCATCACCTACGTCTACATCTGCAAGACTATCGCGCGTGTACGTATTGTATACGTGCAGTGGCTCACTTTGTCGCCTTCTTGGCTTCGTGCTTCTCTCTCTCTCTCTCTCTCTCTCTCTCTCTCTCTCTGTCTTGCGGATGCTGCTGTGTGCTATACGCTCTTCTTACGCGTACCGCGTGAGAGTGAGTTTGTGGGCGGGGAAAGGCAGAGAGAAAGAGAATTTGAATTGCGCGCAGCTTTGCAGGTAAGAATAGCACGACATCTTCGACTATGACGTCTGTCGCGCAAATCAGGTTAGTACAAAGTGGCGTGATTTAGTTCGAGAATGCGGGACGCTTTACTCTGTGCCGCACACTTTCAGCACTTGCGCGTGCATTATTCTCACGGAGATTTGGAGGCATCACGGCGACGGTATATTTCACTTGGGGGAATGATTAATCGAAAAGTTGGAGAAATTTCGTTTTTTTTTTATTTTGTGTTTTTTTTTTCGTGTTTTTGGGGAAAATGTATGGGTCATTACAAAGAATAGGGAACGCGAACTGAATAATTCCTTACGTGCGCAGGACTGAGGATTTGGTTGAAAACATATCAGTCAATGTGCGATAGTTAATCTGAGGGATAAAAATATAGTTACGAGCAGCGAGGGAAAAGCTGTGCAGATAAAGAACCATTTTTCACTTGCCTTGTTGTGTATACTACACTGGATGTATTTCTAAACCATTAGATAGACGTATCAAAATGCTTTTCTTCCAGCTTTATATAATACATACCGTCGTTGAGATCATTAAGGTCTCATTTGTTTACAAAAGTTTTACAGCCCATTGATAATAGTAATGTTTAATAAATAAGTATTAAATAAAATGAATATCATAGTGCACTGATAAGAGTTTAAAAGTGACTGACCTTCAAACTCTGACAAACAATGATTGCAATATAGTCCCGAAAATTGTAAATGGTGAGCGACATATAGCAATTATTATCCTTCGTATCTGCTTGAACGTGTTAACAATCCAAAGGACAAAAAATAAATATCCGGCCACTATGTGAACACAAAGCTCATGGCTAGAAACGCTATGAACTGCACAATCCGAACAAGTCGTACCGCACGCGACGGGGACTAAAAGCACAGAAAGTCTATCTCTCTTTGTCTCTCCCTCTCTCTCTCTCTATGGACGTGTTGGACGCACGCCGCTTGGCTCTCCCTAAAGCGCGCCAACTCACTTGCTCAAAATGCTCGTGCTCACTCGCGATATCGGCACGTGTACAGCGAGCTTTAGCAAACACCCCCGGTAATTTCGAGCATAACAATGAGTTGCTTTAGGGATTTCCAAGCAGCGTTACAAAACCAAAGTACATCGTAAGTTTACAAGTTTATTCCTCCTCTGGCAGGGGTTGCCTCACGCGCGCTTCTCTCTCTCTCTCTCTTTCTCCCTCTCGCTCTTTGCCGAGGTGTACGGCAGGAAGTGGCTCCCCGTACGGAGAACTTGGAAGCTGCGATGAGAAAATAAAGGGGAGGAGAAAAGGGACTACTCCACAAATACACACGACAAAATTAGTTTAGCGTTTGCTCGCGAACCTATTAGATTATCCACTTGACGACTAACCGTCTGTTTCACTGTTTGCATATCGTTTATTTTTAAGCTTGATTACCTGAGACGGGGCTATTTTATGTTCTTTGTATTCTGTTTTTTTTTCTAAAATAAATATGCAGCATTGCGGTTTCATGTAATACAGCGGCATAATAAATGATCCGCATTTGTCAGGTGTGCGTTAACGAGGCAGTATGTAACGATTAGACTCAATATTTATTTGTGCACGTATATATTTAAATGACTTAAGTCGTCCAAACAATGAATTAAATAAATTGACTGTTGAAGCAATTACTTTATCATTTACATAAAATGCAAATAGGGTAAGTGATAATATTACTGCGGTGGAACGTATTACTGCAGATTCCTTAAAATTAGTGAAATATAACTTTGTAAACATATAGAAACTTTAAAAAAATAGTTTACAGTTACTTTACCTATAAGGTAATAAATTATGGGGAAAAAAGCAGCAGAAAACATATTATTAACAAATTATTATTATGTATCTCAAAAATATATCGTTATCATTGAGAATTACGTTAGTATTCGCTTTTAATGTACTTATTTGTGCAATAGATGATGTTTGTATTACATTAACGTATTTGCAGTGTAGTAATATTTTTCATGTCAATTTTCGTTAAACTATACAATGCCCTGGAAGATACTTCATGTTTTTAATATCATAGAAATGCATTAATAAGCTGATGCCAGGTTATTAACATAACAATTATATAACTACCGTCATTGTTTATTAAGCGTATATGGCGAATCGAGCATTCAATACTCACGAATATAGAATAAGTAGTTTAATAATTGAACTCAATGACATGAAAGTACTATTTTATCATGTGGAATGTTTAGAATTTGGAAATACATTATTTCAATTATATATATACAAGTACGTATCGTAAGTATACTAATATGTAAAATTATTTCATGTTTTATTTATTGCTACAAAATTCAAATATTAATATGCATTGCTTTATTAAAGGAAAGTAGGGACGTGATTAACTTAAGTGAGAGTAAAAAAATCGTAGAATTAATTATTTTTTTCACTGATTGCTTTTTTAGTCGTATAGACATTGGATTCACCCTTTATCTTTGTTGCACCTGCGACATACCTTAAAATTAGCAAACAAGTATGAATAAATATCAATTGTGGATTGAATGTTTTATTCTTTCATCCTTTATTAGCTTAGTGTATATCAGTAGTCATATTATTATTCTAGTCCATTTACGTCACTTAGCTTCAAAATTTAAATAAAGGTATTTTCTATTCAACATATTGAATTGTATTAGGGATCTTTATTGTAGGAGAGAAATAAAATCTCAACAATACAGCTGCATTACTGCTGGCCATTGGAGTCGAAGTTGGAGTATTGGAAAAAGTGAAGAAAGAAATGTAAGGAGCACAGCAGAAGTGGAAACTTTTCAACAAGATTGGCACGGATTGACGAGGTGACGTGTATGTTTATATTATTTAGCCATGAATAAGTTTCTCTTACTGATTCATATTAGTTTTTAAGATTATAATGGTATCATCCGAAATCTATCTTATATACTATACATGTTTTCACAAGATCGTTTCTAATTAAAAATTTATAAAATTTGACTCAATCTGGTATACGTAGGACTGTTATGAAAGAATTTCAGTGTAAGCCCAGTAACAATATTTTATTATCAGTCAATAATTGACAAATTATTATTTGCTGTTTTGTTGTTTTATTAAATTTATTAACAAGAAAATAATATAAATATCTTTGACAAAGCTATTTCAAGTCGAAAGAAAATCAGATAAAATTTACTTTACTCTATAGTTACCTCTTCACAGGATTACGTTTTGAATATAAACATAAAATGTTAAAGCGTCTAAAGCCTCGAACGTGTTCAATCATACATCACAGGAAAATCAAACTATAGGTATCAACTGAAAGACACTTTAATCACAAAGCTTTTAATTGCCATGAATATTCCATTGTCGTTACCTGCATTTATTGCTCGCCTTAAAAAAATGCATTTATTTTATGGCATATTTTCGCCCGCTAGTGGTATTATGTGCATTATATGTAATTTTTTTATCGTTTGAGGAGAAAGGGGATATAAAGAAAAGCTTCTAAAATGCTGGGTATATTTCATTGACATAATTGCACGGGAGACGAAGAGACGGGCGACGGAGAGAAGTAGAAGAGTGGCGAATAAAAATATATCTGGTAACAGTCAATAAAAGATATTACTTATCAAGTTGAATGCACCAACAATCATTCCTTTTAACAAGAGCTCAATAGGATTCTCGATAAAAATCCAGTCGAATGTAAGCGGCTTTTTTGCTCGACATTCTTATAAAGGATCTTTTTAAATCATTCAACGAATGTCCACTCGATTGAGCAAATCGCTATACCCGCGAGTCGACGCCCATTCAACTTATCGATACGAAAAATAAAATATAAAATCTTTTCCCGTAAGTAGTGTGCATCCGTCAAAACACGTGGCTTTGGATATTACAATAGGGATGCGATGCAATATTTCTTTTTCTCGTTATTTTATCATGTTTGCTTCCCATTTAAGCCCCCCGACTATTTATTTAATAAAACATACCGTTTACAGCGAAACTAGTTCCTTGAATTGGTTGAAATTGCCAGTACGATTCAATAATCCAATAACTATTTCCTCTTATTTTATTATATTCTTAAGAGTAGTATCGATTTTTTCACCTTTGTTATTTTTATAGTCTGAATTTTCGTATAAGTATTAAACTTCGATATTGCTTAATCGAAAAAATAACGAAATATGAACTTTAATAGCACGTCACTTTTTAATAAATGCATTCCTGGAAGTACGTTCATATCTCAATTAAATAAAATAAAAATTTGGAGAGGAGAACCCACTGCGGAGGTGAATATATTTTATATAAAATAAACACTTTAACAAAAAGCCACTGGAGAACAGTTAGCGACATATACTGTTTCACGATCCAGCGGCTTCTATGTAATAATTTGAACGATTCGCAAAAGTTTATTTACAGAGGTATGCATAGTAAATAAGAAAAAAATCTATCCTCTTATATAAGTATATGTTACTACCCCTTGAAATTAGGTATAATTATTTTGAATGATAATTGTAATGCCAAACCTGAAACAGTTGAAGGTAAAGTCTGTAGATACATTATGCAAACACATAATGAGTAGAAATACATTTTGAGTTAGTTCTAATTTCTAACCATTAATTTTGTTTGCTATTAGTTGTTATAATGAGATTGAGGTACTTTAATGATCATAAGTAATACAAAATGTTATTCGAATTTGTTGCCTATCATAAGACACAATAGTATTTGTTAACAGATTCAACTTTAGTAAATGTTAATAATGCAGTTCATTCGCGTAAAACACGAAAAACATATCGGACTGAGAATGGAGAAGAATCATAACGTTTTTTAATACATTTTGTACATTGCAAATATGAACCCTCTATAAAATTGATATAAACGTTTTTTCATTGTGTTAAATCAATATCCAATATTTATAAGAACAACAAGCCAGATATTTACTTTGTTCTTTACTAAAAATGTAATGTCCCACGATGAATAAAGCATAAAACACCCCTTTCTCCTTGAATGTCAATAACAGAGAGTCTGATGTGGTTAGTTACGCGGGTTAATTTGCATCTTTCGAATCGCGCGTTTGTTCACAATTGCAGACCCCGCAAGTCCACCTTCATAATAATTTTCAATTTGATAACAATTACGGTTGTATATTTTAGTTACTTTATCGTTAACGTAACAAAGCATATTTCTTCAGAGAATGAAAAAGCTCTTATGTCAATAATGAGATATTTAATTATTGGGTCGGTGGTCGATAAACTGATTAATTTATCGTCGTGCTATACAAGATTGATGCCGATATTCATGTCAGAACTGATTTACTTTGATAGCCGGTCAAGCACCAATAAAACGCGCGTTTAGCGAATCGATTAGCACGCGTTCGGTGTGAGCTCGAACATTACTAGATCAAGAAATGCGAAGAGGCTGCGAGCGGTCACTCAGTATTAACTGCGTATGACTTATTCATGCAAAGGCTTCAGAGTATAAGTGAATGGATAAATAAGTCGATATGGACTGCTCGTCATAGATAGTTCGGAGGCGATGTTGGCACGGCTACTATAATTATCGTATTAGTATCACCTGTTTATGTGGGTATCCGTTAAATCAATAATTTATTGGGTAATAGGTACCAAGTAAACGGATGATTGATTGCCACATATTATCCGCTGTTAGATCGGCTAAGCTAGTCACATGCTGGTTAATATCTAATTATGCATTAATTAAATTTTTTTCCAAAGAATTCCTTATACCATGTGAGCTTAATAGATGGCCTAAATAGCTGACAAGTTTTTAGTTAACCTTCCGCTAGCAGTGATAAATAATCTTGAAATACTTTCAAAGCTACTTTATAAACGTGTTTTTATTTTGCAGATGACTCACATCATCGGGTTACGATGATCTGAAATACAAGTGATACAAGAGTCACTAAACCAGACACTCTGGAATTCGACTAAGTGAGTTCGAATAAACTATATCAAGTTCATTATTTTGCTGCTCCATTTGTTCAAACGCAACGCTGTATTTAATTTGTTAATCCTATATGGAGCTCAGCTGTGTCATGTTGAATTCATCCTCGTCTTGTATCCCTAGTCCACTTGGAAATAAATGTTCGATCAAAAATACAACGCTTTCAACGTGGCGCCGCAGAAAACACATTTTATTTGTTTTAAAAGTTAAAAATCGTAAGGCTGCAGAGAGATGGTAAAACTAGGCTATATCCCCATCAATTAATCAATGTTTTTGCAACGGCGGCGCAATCGATCGCTATATACAGAACTTCAGATCTCGCGCGACGATCGTTCGGCCATGTGTGCAGTTCAATCGCAAATTCGGCCCAGCCGCAGCGGTTGAAAAGCGAAACTATTTCCATACAATGAATTCGAAGCTCGTTAGCGCGGGAAAACACATCTCAAAGCGCGCTGCTGCTGCTGCTGCTGCGGCATCACTGCACAGGCACACACACATTATACATTGCAGCTCTCGCTGGCGCTTCCCCTCCCAACTAAAAGTAGAAAGAGAAGCAAAGCGGTTGAACACTCGCATATAGCCCTGCTGCTGCTATTTACGAGGGGCCGTTGGTTTTACGTGCGCTGAAACTTAGATGTTATCAACGCGTGCCTGGGCATTGCTTGTGTGCGTTCCTTTATACAGAGACATGAAAGTGAGAGAGAGAGGGGGAGATTTTCAATGACGGACACAAGCCTCTCTCGGTGCATGCGCATTACATGCAGTTCTGCTGGCGTAATGTAACGTCCCGCGCGATATGCCCTGTACGTTATCAGCGGTTCAGCGACCACGAGATTTCAAATATATGCACAACCGAATTCGTCGTGCCAAAGGGCCCAAACGCGAGCAGCAACAGCTAAACCCCCATGTATGCCTGCGCCGCACCTCGAGCGCCTTTTTTCCGGCTCGTTGGCTCATGCTCGCGCGCGCGTGTGTGTGTGTGTGTGTGTGCGTTCGTTCACAGTTTGTTAGTCCCGACGTTGGCTTAAATTAAATCTTGCGCGCTTGGGCCGACACGAGCAGAAATTCACGCGGTGTTGTGTCCGTTGCGCGACGTGGCCGCGTGCCTCATCCCTCTTTTTTTTCACGATATTCTTTTTCTAATGCAGGAGGAACGAGGGGAGAGAGAAAAGAGGAGAGATAAAGGGAAAGGGAAAGAGAGAGAGAGAGAGAGAGAGAGAGAGAGAGAGAGAGAGAGAGAGAGGATAGGAGAGTATAGAGGTAGCTGTAGGTGGGATTTAGCAAGATTTAAAACTATTTAATGACGTTGCGGATTTGGCTGGAATCCTGACTAATTGCGCTTAAATCTCGCGTAAAGCTCTCTGGGTTGGCTCTTAAGAAGTGCTGTTTCCTTTGCAAAAATCCATGTTAAAACGGGACACTTTGACGAATGTCTCGTAAAATTTATATAAGGCATTTCGACTTTTATAGTTATTCTGATTCCGTAGCTCCTACGCCCTTATAAGACCAGGTCTATTGCAGGACTTTGTTCTCTGCAAGTGCTTTCTCCTCCCTATCTTCGCTATTATTTTTTAAACAGTTCAACTGCTTAAATCTAACTTATATTGCTGTGTCAGTTTATTGCCACGACTATTATACTCAGTGCTTTATATACAATGTGATGTAGTGGATGAAAACACCGAATCAATGTAAAGTATGTTATCTCATAAAAATAATAAAATGAAGATGATTTATTTTTACGGGTGGGTCGAAAATCGATTATTAGAATACATATATAACGGTATATAAATACTGCAGACATGATGTCAAGGATTCAAAGACGATGAAAATGTACATCAATTATGAAAACTGCAGCAGCTATGATATTCTTAAAGTCCTTGAATGTGATTTTTTTATTCGATTATGAATAGGGTAATCAAGTCTGATTTCTTACATTATAGAATATCAAAGGCTTTACATATTTGCATGCTTTTTTGTGCCAGTGGTATAAGCTTCATAAATATACAGCCTTTAACCCTTTAACCGAGGACACGTGTTTGAATTAGTAACATCTTAATTGATTATTTTATCGGAAAGTTTTACTTTAAATTATTTTGTAACAAATGATCAATTTCGGAACAAAAATGATTAAAGAATGATTTTGTGCTTGTAAACTGAAACCATGACTACAATGAAAATAACTACTTTTTTATATTCGTTAAATATTAAATTTAATAGGTATAGAATTTGATGCTTATCGATACTAAATTTTCATGAAAGAGTAAGTACTTTTTGCAACTTTGTTAAGTGCACGGGCTACCAATGTAAATTCACTACGTGGACCGATTTCAATTTTTTACCATACCGTATCTACCTATGCTCTTTATAAAACTGATTCGGAATTTCATTTTTTATTACTTTTTTAAAACTTGGGGCAGTTGTGCTTATCAGTAATCAAGTTTCGGTTTTTATAATTTAGGTTATACTTACCTACATTAATAATAATTGATCATCAGTATGATGTAAATTATAACGTTTACTCTGTAACATTCATTAAATTTGTTGTCTACAGATTTTAACTAAATAAATATATGAATTGTTATTATTATTAGTGTTATACTCCATGATATCCAAATTACGTATTGCTATACAATGGACATAAAATTTTTATGATTCTGTTTTTTTTAAACTTGGTTTATTACGCTTATTGTATAGCTCAAGTGTAATCTGTGAGATCCATGAAATATTTCAGAATACTTCAGAATATTTCAGAATATTTCAGAATACTTCAGAATATTTCAGAATATTTCAGAATTTATTAGTCTTTTAATTTGGTCCAACATGCTGGAATTTCTTGTATCTTTTTCTTTATAGTATGCATTATGTATCTTACAAGTAACAAAATCAGGGCGGGTGCATCACGATTAGATACATTGGCGTACATTTCTAAATTAATGTTGAAGTAAAAATTGCTTGTGCAGCACTTTGCGGTGTCGCCTTTAAAACCTTTTTGAACAAAATCGGGATAAAATTATTTGCATAGAAGATTTACATAAAATAACGGAGTTGCGCGGAAGTTACTGAAAACTTTACCGGAGAAAATCTATTTAAATATATATTAAATCTTGAAAATGTTTATTATGATTTTAATTTAAAGTGATTTGAAATTTTGCTTCTGTTTCGCCTGAGTTTCCAAGTAAATCTTACTGTTTATCTTATCCCGCTGGATCGAAGAATTTATTTATAACTGAACTCGAACTAACTGCTAAACAAACGAAACATGTTACCTCTACAACGATCAATATTATATGTACCTGCAAAATAAAACGCATATTTCAAAACCAATCGATTGATTTTCCAAAACTTCAAGATTGATATAGATATACTGTTAAAGCGATCTACGGGCGTTTGTCAGGGTTTCCGTGAATCGAACAAAGAGCAGAGGAGAAAATTCGCGCGCGATGGGGTACAAAAAAAGCGTGCAACTCCAGATAGCAATTTCGGAGAGAGCGAGGAATAAAAATCGGACGCCAGGTGGAATTGTGGACGATGTCAGAGCCAAGGCGCACACTCTACAATTTTGGCCTGTGTAATATTTGGTCCTGGAATCAATCAGGCCATGTGTCGATGTATGTGCGTCCGTATGGTCTGAACGAAATTCAGCGATGCTATTTTTATTTAATCATCGAAGTACACTGTTGGTCACGTTATACAAACCTTCATATGTTTGGATAAAGTGGATTTACGCAACGGAAAATGTTATTTTTTACCATGGACAAAAATTTTACTAACTGTGCACATATGGAAAAGTTAATAATTGAATTCCATTGTTCAAACTTAGCTTTGGGAAATTTATTTTCGTTACCTCTGTTTTCTTTCCTCTTTTTCTTTTAAGTAACATATATATTGGTTTGAAATATTTCCACTGCTTCGTATACATGTTTATTCTTTACTGTTTGCTACTTTAAATCATTAGGATTACGGGAAAAACTTGTACCGGTGAAGTAAGAAGCCACTATCAGTTTGTACTTTTAATCATAAATAGATAACATAAATGATGAATGATAAAAGCTATGAAAGTTTGAATAGAGATTGAAAGTCGCGGAGAAAAATCAGATCACGGCTACGTATTGAAATTCAAACAATATTATTCATAATGATGGGCGGAAGTGTTATAAAAGATTTGCCAATATTCTCGCACGCTAACTGCCCACGCGTAACCTACTTATCAAACTTATATTGAAAATATCTACCGGCGTATATTCAACTAAGCCAGCTTACTATTCGTCGTCGTACTATTCGTTGTCGTATTCTTTGTGTGTGTCGATTCGTTGCCGCGACACAAACGCTTTCAATAAGGATAAGAAGAATTATCCATATACAATAATATAAGTGACTTAAAATCAATACCTATCGTTCCAACTTTTATCTCGATATAACGAATATTCTTCCGCGTTAACAACTTCAGTTATCAAATCCATCAGAGGCGCGTAAAACCTTGAGCGGCCAAAAGTTGTACGGTTATAATATACAAAAAAGCTGCGTAGATGTAATATCTAATTTTGCATTTGATCGTGCGACTCGGTCAATAGGTAAACCTCGTTAATACGTTACTCGTTACTCTTTGTACGCGCATCGATTAAATTTTATACGAGCTGTTGGTATTGCGCGGCAGGAGAAGAAAAAACGATCCGTATAGCTAAATTAAACGAGACACGGGGAGAGATCGAATAGCCTCTCATCTCACTCGCTTGCAAGCTTGCTAGCATGTATATAGATCCTCCGCGCGAAGGAGGAAGAAAGTTTCGGTATGCCTGGGAAAACTTTATTAACTCGAGTGTCTCGGGGTTGTTGACTTGAGCTGCGCGCGTTCATGTGACGACTCGGGCTACGACGACGACGAAGCAGGTCACGCGCGATTAGATTTACGAAAGAGGAGAGGAGAGAGAGAGGGAATGAGTGAGTGAGAGAGAGAGAGAGAGAGAAGCAAAGGAAGCGGAGCAAAGGCAAACGAGAGAAGGCGGCCTATTCGGCGAGGTATATATATAAGAGAGAGAGAGAGAGAGAGAGAGGTTGCGAAGCTCGGCCCCGATCTCGCGGATATAACGTTGGCTCGGGTCCACGCAACTACGCGCACCTTCGCCCGCGCATACAAATTTTTTGTACCCGATAGGTGGGAGACCGAACCAAGAGCAGCTCGCGCGCTCCCTACCCCTGTATATATATACGTTGTATGCAGGGGTAAAAGAGGGATCGAGATGCTTAACGGCTCTCTTTTCCTTGCCCCTCCTTCAGTTCGTCGCTCGCTTCTTTCTTCGTTTGCTTTTGCCGACTGTTATTATGTCGCTACTCCCACTTAAAAGAGCGACTTCTAAATATTTATGAGCTTTGAGTGATATCGGAATTATGAATTTAAGAAGCGTTCGCTATAACTTTGAATCGTACCCGCCGAGCGTCGATGGGGATGTAGATTTTTTCTGCCCTCAAAATCGTTTCTCTCTCTCTCTCTCTCTCTCTCTCTCTCTCTCTCGTATTTGCTGTTGTATCGAGTTAAAAGCTGCGGGCGCGCAGACTGTTATGCCGCTGCGCTTCGTCGGAATATTTTTGCACGGGCAGCTGGATTTTTCAAAGTTTCGAGAGAGAGAGAGAGAGAGAGAGAGAGAGAGAGAGAGAGAGAGCTCGGCGAACGGATCGATGAAAATTGAATTGTATTTAATTTTCAAAAATCACAATTTCAAAAATCCAATTCGTTACTCTTGATATGCGGGCAGGGAGGAGGAGGGTCGGAGAGAAAATAATGGAATTCAGAGAATCACGTAGAACCAGTTAGCGCGCATCCACCGAGATGACTGCGATTCTATTTAATATTTGGATAGTTTTAAAAGTTTACGAGAATACTGTTTGACGCGTGGAAAATATAAATTTTTTGCGTTGTATCTTTCGAATTGAAATATTCCTGAGAGATATTTTTGTTACAAACCATATGATAACAGTTCACCGCATACAAAATCTTTCTAGAATTTTTTTATATAAATATATTCAATTATACGAATTGGATTTATTATCAAATGAATAATTACTGTTATTTCGTAAATATTAAAGACGGTACTACTATCGTCAGTTTCATGCACGTATTGTAGAAACAAAACAATTCTTTTCAAATCTTTTATCATTTTAAATTCGCGTGTAGACATGGTAACATTAAGAATTTTTGACCTACTTTTTTAACGTATTTTTTTCAGCATCCAAAAAATTTTTTGTTAAAATTCATGGAAAGTAGCTCCTGTCCAGAGTTAAACAAGACGAAGGTTAATTATATGAAAATGACCCGTTGACGTTTTTCAACTCTGCTATGCGGCGCTCAAACTTTATGAAAATTAAACATAAAGAAAAACTATGTTACAGCCAGATAATTCGAAACAGAAACCCAACAACCCTCTTTTATACCATGAAACCAGAAAAATGAAATATTATGACGGAAGTTATATAAGTACGGAAAATTTGTATGTCGCAAAGTGTGATTTTCTGCAAACTGAACAAAGAACTGCAGTAGCGGCGGACCACCTCTTCCAGCATCGGCTAAACTGCCGGGAATATAGCTGCACATCTGACGGCCTACATTCGCCGTACGGCGGAGTCGTAATTACTCTGCAATTTGGCTTATCCATTCTAGACTATTTCCTGCCTCGCTGCCGAATCCACGCATCTGATAGTCGTGGTGGATAGTCGTACGTGGTAGTCGTCGTTACCGTCGTCGGGCGTCGTTCTGCTCGCATTATACCCAAGAGCAGAATTCAAGCTTGGAGAAACACCGAGCGAGAGACAGAGAGAGAGAGAGAGAGAGAGAGAGAGAGAGAGAGAGTTAGAGAGAGACATAGTAAGAGGCAACGCTAAGTGGTCACTTACGAAATTGAACGTTGGCCCCGTGTATGACAGCTCGCGCGCCCAATGGCCTCGCTTCAACTCCGCAGAGCCTATAACCCGTAGGTAATGCCCACGTGATCTCCGAGCTCGTTGCACCGAGAGGCCTTATACCTCCTAAAATCTTGTCGAATTCCTTATCGTACTCCATCGCGGAGGCATAAGTCTGGATAGGAGTTGATGTTGTACAGAAATATCATTGGGATCTTGTGCACGTATAGGGAAGTTGGGCATATTGGCACCAGGGAATCCGGTGTACATTGTTTAACGAATGCGACGTAATGGATTAGTCTCGGAGACGGGTACATTTGAATGCAGCCGAGGGAGGAGCCGCAACCTATGGATACGAAGACGACGAAGACGACGACGACGACGACGACGACGACGACGACGACGAGGATGACGTGGATGACGTGGAGGACGAGGACGAGGACGACGATCGAAGATATGCGGTGTACGGGGCCAAAGATATCCGCCAACAACGTAGAGCAAGGGACGTATATTGGACGTGGCTGTGTGCATTGTTTCGCCGCAGCGGAAATGGGATAGGGACCAGAGACGCGAGCGAGTCGGGAAGGATTTCTGGCAATCCGGAGTAGGAGAGGAAAGCGAGAGAATGAGATAGAGAGAGTAGAGCGGGAGAGAGAGAGAGAGAGAGAGAGAGAGAGAGAGAGAGAGAGAGATTTGGGTAGGGAATGAGGGAAGGATAGCTCCTCTACAGTTGCTGCTTGCATTCCCAGGATCGAGTTAGGATTGCGGTCCATGTTAAACGAATATGTTGTCAGTTGTCTGACAATCGGATCTGTTTGCCTTTTTGGCTAGCATTATAGAAAAGATTAATGTATCGCGCTGTGTGAAAAATGGATATTATGTGCCTCTGACGGGGGGAAAGTGCTTTGCATCGTTATCGTCTACAGAGTTGTTGGGCATCATAGTTTCTCTAGCTTCTTAACTCCACGTTTGCGAGGAACAAAATTAGAATCAATTAATCTAAATTCGAAAAAAAAACAGAAATTTACGCTAACCACTTCACTATGAGTATGTAAAATGGAAATTTTGGTATTGCATATAGAAAATATATGAAGTAAAAGTCGATAAATAAAAATAAAATTATTGATACAAATTTTACTATTAAAATATTTGCGTCTACCCTTTCAAGTGATTCTTTCTCTGCAGGTACAAAACTGAAAACTCAATGACGGATCTGAATATTTCATACTTTGTAACTCCTTAACAGTATCAATTTTTTATCAGCGAGAGAAAACAGAAGCCACTACAGGAGGATAAGTCGCGCACAAAAGAAAGAGATTTTAACTGAAAACGAGGGAGAAATAAGTTGTAGAGAACGAGAAGGAAATACATTACTTGTATGGAGAACAAAAAGAAACAAAAAAAGAACGCAAAAGTGAAATAAGACTAAGTGCGCGAGATAGGACAAAGAGAAAGGAGAGGATCGAGAGTAAGAAGAAGAAGAAGAACAAGATAGAGGAAGAAGTTTTGCAAGGGAAGGGACTGCGTCCTAGATTGCCAGGGGGATCTTCATTTGAGCGTGGAAAAAGGGAAGAAGGGAGGTGGAAGACCCCGGCAGCAGAGATGAAGCAGCAGCAGAAGCAAAAGTAGAAGAAGAAGTAGAAGAAGAAGCAGAAGAAGAAGAAGCAGAAGAAGAATGAGAATAGAAGGGGTTACGGCCGTTCAGTCGGCGGCTACGTGCCTAGAATAGCGAGACGACTGCAGCCACGTCGGGGCAGGAGCGTTAAAGCGAACGCCCGCGTGTGCCCTCTTATTCGAATCCAGCGAATCTCGTTCCTTCCTTCCGTGAGG
>UELV01154097.1:0-19970 GCA_900490015.1 Megastigmus stigmatizans
ATATATATATATATATATATATACGTTCTATCGGCCTAAAACAATGTTTATTTCACAGCTAGCAATAAAGATGAACATTTCAGGGCTTTGAACTCTCTACTTTGCAAGCTCCATGCGATCCACTTTTAATGACGAGTCTTGCTCCCACGAATTACGTCGCGCGAGTAGATCAAAATTTTCTTGATTAGTACGACGAAGCGCGAGCAATCAAATATTTCTTCTGCATGGCAATTACGTTCATGGTTTGTCACAAGATTAGTTGTCATCACGGCTGTCATTTCACCAACTTCTATATATACGTACAGCGAAATCCTCTATGGCACGGTCAAGATATATATATGTAGCTGTTTTTTTATGCGTGCGTACCATAAATGCTGCACTGAGCAAAGACCGGAATTTTCATAAATATTACTTCGAGTGAAAACGGGCTCTGGAAAAACGTAGAGAAACGCACGGTTGAAATTTAATCGCGCTTATTGTATGTAGATTTTCTCGAGCGACAAAAATCTAATGATTTTAATAGTAAACCAATTATCAAGTTTACATTTACAATTTACAAATCATTATTTTAATAATACACAATTACGTATTAATCAAGATCGGTATAACAAAGATTTCCGTAATAAAATTAATCTTCAACGTATATATTTACACATTAAACCTGTTGCGCATATATACAGCTATTACAAAAGCTAAAATAAATGGAGTGCCACAGCTCACCTCATTGGGGCACATGACCGCAGCTTACATTCTCTCACATTCGGCTATAGAAGCGCTATGCGCGAAAAGTAAAATCAGATAAGGACCCCCCCGAAGAAGCCGAGATACAGATATAGTTAACAAATCATCCAGGGCGGATCCGCACCGAATCGGAATCCTGCGGGCCGCTCAAAAGGAGAACCCCGCGCGAATGAAAGTTTTCTATAGATCAACCGGTACAGCGATTCAATCAAAAACGTACTTATACCGGCATTGAGTGACTAGGAATCTAGAGAGAAAGAGAGAGAGAGATTGTATAACGCTAAAATCTGGATCGCAGTAAATAAACTGTAGAAACTGCGACGGTCCCTGGTACACATTTCAAAGCATTGCATCAGAATTTGTCTCGATACTTTTATTCTAAGGATCTTTTCTCTCTTTCGTCTCGATGCTGGCAGATCGTTGCAAAAGATACCAGCAATAAGTCAATTTGAGTTATTACTCGGGCCCGCGCAGTGTTTTCGCTTTTGTGCTTTGGACGTCCCTCTTTTCAACGTCGTACATGTACGGTTTCAGATTTTACGTCCACTTTATTATTGGATAAGAGTCCTCTCGCTCTTGTTTTATTGAATCTGCGCATAAGTTTAAAATTGAAAGTAACGTAAAGCTGTAAAACGTTTATATTGTTAACTTCCTGCTTTATTTGCATGATTGTTTTAAGAGAGTTGTCTGAGCGGCCGTCGACGCCGTTTGAGTAATTGACAATTAAAACGTTCACACGCGACGATGGATATAGATATTGAACTGAAATTATTTGATTCCTTCTACAAAGCAAATTATACTGATTATAGATTTTAAAATATAATTAAAAGGAAAGAGCTGATTTATCTGATATCAGATACAATCGTAAAAGATTTAATTATTACCTATAAGCACACGTAATATTGCAATATTGCTATAAGAAACGACAGCAGCGTTCGCAAGTAGTATCCCTGAAAATAAAAATGATTTAGTTGGAATAGAAAGCGAAATCAAATCATCTACGACATTGATATACATATTAGTCATGCTCAGTGGGAATCACATTTGTCAGAGCGATCACTTTTAGAAACTGTGCTCATCGCATGTATATGAAATTTCCATAGAGACATCATCTTCAAATTCCTACGTCTAAAGGAATTGTGGAACTACTACGCAGGAACAAAAAATTGAACAACTTCCGGAAGAAAAGATATTTCGTTACACTCATAGTACTTACAGGTTTCAAATATTTTGACTTATAAATAATTCCGCTTGTTGAATATAAATTATAAAATGAACGAATTGTTCAAATAGTTTTTTTTTTTACTATTCCGATTCACCATTGTATAATTAGTTCAATTACTAATTGTAAAAGTATCTCTGTGCAATTGATTCTCGCAGGTATACCTGGAAGTATATACGTGCAAAAGTTTTGATCTCGACTAAGCAAACAAATTAAGTTATATATATACATATAGCGACACGTAATAAAAAAGCGAGCCGGACGCAAAGTCAATGCGAAGATATAGAAAACTTAAACTGGAATTACGATTAGCATTAGGCATAGTAAAACATAAACGCTACGGCGGTTCCAGTTTAGATGAGCGCGCACTCAAAGCGAGCAGTTCCCCTCCCGTTAAAGTTAAAGGAAGTCGGCCAGATTGGAAGAAAAATCACGGAAATTAAAAAAAGAGCAGCGGCAGCAACAGACGCAGCAATAATAACGGCCTCGGCGGGAGAAGAAAAATTATAGTAAAGGCCCACAGCATCCGGACAAGAAATGGGGCATTAAAAATAAAAAGACACTCGCTAAAACGACGCGCCACGAAATTGACTTTTCACAAGCTGTGCGCGCGCGCGCGCGCGCGACGAGTATAGCGCAAGTATAAGCGGAGAGAAAGCCGCGGCGCGCGAGACCTCTCCAAGAATGGTTGCCGCGCGCGGCCCTAGGAATTTCGGCGGCGAACGCGTACCGGTTTCACTCTCTCTCTCTCTCTCTCATGCGTGCGACGTGAAGCTCCTCGACGATGTATAACGGCTCTGTGTATCGAATATGGCGTCGAGCAACGCGTATATATACGTACATATATATATATACTTACTTATAATATACGAGAGGCGAAGTTTGCCAGTCAAGGTTCAGAGGAAGAATCGCCGGATGGAGGTATAGGATCGAAGGAAGGAAGATGATGGTTCCGAGAGCTCGAGTATAAGGAAAATGAGTCCGAACCGAGAGACTCGTAAAACTATATATATATATGCGCGCGGCTAAATGCTTAAACGAGCTATGAATATATATATACGATGATGAGTTCGAGATGAGAATCTTGAGTGCGTGCCTCGACTTCAGGTTTGTATATAGGGTAAAGGGAACCGAGGAATGCTATATGCCTTTGTGTTGTTGTACAGATTCGAGTCGACTGCTAAAATCGGTTATTATATCAAGAAAAATGATATACACGATACTGACGAGAAGTTGACGATCTTTTCCTCTCGCTATATATGAATTCTTGTGAATATCGCAAAATTAAACAATCGTAATTAAAAGATAATTATTATTCGAAAACGGTAGATTGAAATTTGTCTATAATGTTCGTATAGGCACGTTTTTTAAGTGCTAGAAAAAGTGCGTGAGAAACCGGAATTGCTGGAAACTACAATGCAAATATTAGAGGATTCCCGCGGTGCGATTCTTTTAAAGATAGAAATTTATGGTATATGAGCCGTTTACCGAACTTAATTCTTATAATTTACATTACCAGATTTTTTTGCTTTTCTGTTTCAAGGTTAATGAACCTATTGTATAAAAACATAATTCAAAACATTCATAAGTAGGTATAGCTTATAAATTTTAAACGTAAAAAGAGGTGATCTTAGTATAAAATTGTTTTTACATGGTCTTCAAATCTATTGGTACATACTAACTTAAAGATGGATATTTGGAATACTTTTATATGTTCTAAAGCACGAATATACTATTTAAACGGGTTCCTTATCGAATATTCACTCTAGGAAAATACAAAGTAAGACTTTATGCTACACATAGGAATAACAATACAATAGATGTTAAGACTCAGTCAATCCTTAAGTCCCAAAGCATAATAACCGTAATTAACTTTCAACAGGATTAACAAATTGTACTGGGTTTCCATAGACATAAAATTTCAATTATTTCTTACCTCTCATCTTAAAGAAAGAAATATATAGTTTTCTACCGTGAACATTCGTTTGCAAAAACTGATAGTTTAATTTTCAACTTCTGCTTGGTTGTTAAACCAATACAATTAAATAATACCAATAAGTTGTTAAAATCGAAATTTCCTTAAAGCAAATAATTAATTTATAACAAAAGCTATGAATAATACATTTTACATTGTTGCAAAACACACAATTTTAGAAAAATAGTTAATATTTATTTAAATCTCAATAATCATTAACATATGTACATATACATACAGATATGTGAATTACGGTACATTATTAAAGCGCTGTTCACTGAAAAAAAAGTCGATAACTTTAACAAAGCGAAAACTTCCTTTTTAAAATGCTTCAATAGGAGACGCGATCCAGTTTCGCATACTCTCCCTCTACACATATAGAAAAACCGAACGGCAAGAACTCATTAACCGCGCGTGATAAAAAATCTATACAAGCCGCAAGAAAAAAGAAAAAAGTCTTGACATAGAAAAAAAGCTGCACAGATCACACAAAGCCAATATAACATAGCTTAAGCGCATAAAGAAACCAGCTCCGATTCATCGCGTAAGATCGATTTGGCCTGGACTCGGGGCACATCGTCCAACGGGCACATCCTCTTATATAAAACGATATAATGCAAAAGCCTATAGGTGTATTTTATACAGCGCTGCACAACGAAAGCATTCACCTTACTCCGCGCGGCTGTCCATCTCTCGTAGAAAAATTCTCCCTCTCCACTCGCGAGAGCTTAGGAAAAATTGGCATGCCTTTGCCGCGCTGCCGGAGAAAGGGAGACAGACAGAGAGAAGAGGGAAGAAAAGGGAAAGAGCGAGAGGTTAAAGACTTCTCCGCTCGGCTGGTGCAGGCGGTTCTGCTGCAATAGACGGAGAACGCGCGGACGAGGAAAAGACCGATGTAATATGGGAGAGGACGAGCCGCACTGCCGCGGTGCATCCAGTCTATATGTATGTGTGTGTATATATACGCGGCGGGACCGATCCTGTAATACTCTTCTGGAGAACGCGCAAGCGGAGAGTTGTACTGCACTGCTGCACCGAGGGAAACCACGCGAGGTTTTTGCTCCGTCTCTCTGTGGCTGCTGTTGATGTTATGCTGCACTCGGCCGATTCATATCTCCGGAGCTCGGGGATTTTCTTCTTTCGATTACATATACACGCCGCGAGTCCAACCTTCCTATATCCTCATAGCTATTTCTATACGTACCTGCCCTTTTTTTTCTCCTTTTTTTGTCCAACTTATTATCTATGACCTAATGGTATTTTTCCTGTGGTTTTATTATAGGAGCTGTATTCAAGTTGTTTTTTTTTGTTTTTCGATGAGCGAATGCGTGATGGTGCTTTCTTTCCTTTTTGGTTTCGATTGGCTGTAATGATGATAATTATTTAGGCGCGCGCTCCGCGTGGAATAAAAAGCTGAATGTACGCGAAAAATAAAAGTATTTTAATTGCTAGTTTGAGATGCAAGAACTGTAATAATACATACATGTATACATTGCAGTTTGCGAGCGTTTGATAACAAGATTGATGCGTTGAGGAGAAGAATTTCCTTGGTATACATATTATACATAAAACTTTTCCAAGGAATTTAGAAACAACTAGCATTGCATTCGCGTTATCCATTTCGTTTATTATTTCCTAGAATATATCTTTACAGCTGGTGGTTTTCTATTATTTTCATAATAGACAAGTACGCTACATTTTCATTGGAATGTTATGGATTCATTTGTAAAGTTATAAATAGATTTTATGCTTATACTTAAAGGTATTAAAGAATTTCATGCATCTCAGAACTGCAATACAATGAACGATTCTTCACAGCATAATATATAAACACAGATTAACAATTAAAACTTACAAGGCGGTGACCAAGGATGCGGGTCTTGGATTTTCTTGACTTTCAGAAAATACTTTTTGTTTAAAGTAGTGACATCCATGTATATATATACATATATATATATGTTAATATAGATATGCACTAATGTATGGCCCATTCAAAAGACACTGAGACACAGCAGGTCTCATTATTATGTTCCAAAATTAATTTTAAGAAAATTCAGGACCCACATCCCCGGTCATTTTGTTAGTAAACACAATTAGGTTGTCTAAATATAATCTAAATGGTTTATTCATTAAATTCTAAATCAAAAAGATCTTTTTACATTATACGTATAAGCGATAAGTAACTTAAGTCGTTAAGGTCCTATTACAATGATTTCACGTTACATATCGTTAAGTTAAATTAGTTTAATTAAAAATTACCGCAGCTGTGGTAAATTACTTAATTACGTAATAGCTGCTTAGGTGCCGGATGCTTACGATGTCGTTATTGCTTGTCTTTGCAATAAATAACACATTCCTATATTATCGATCATGTATATACCATCGTTAAAAAATGAAACAGTTCAGTCAGATATAAGGGTAAATGTAAAAAATATCAGGTCGAGTACCGAGAAATGGCGTGTAATAATCGATATTGATGCAACGAGCAACCCAATAACAAATAATTGTTTTCCGATAATTATCCGTTTTAAGTATCATTGTTATACGGTAATTTATTTTAAATAAAACATTGATAAAAATAAAGAATAAGATTGATATATACCAATTACAGTAGACAAACAGTTTATAAATATTTATAACAATACTATTATTGCATTTATTGAATATTTTTTTTAAAATATTTAAAAACACTTCTATGCATAAACATGAAATTTATTTATACTTAAGTATTTTATATGACTGGTATAAATTACATTTTATATATACATGTATATTAACAATATTGAAGAGTGTAAATGGCTGTTGCCAATAAAAAGCAATTACGAGACAAAATGTAAATTGCGCTGAACAATGTAAGCGAGATTTCGAAAAGGCGACTTCGTCATCCCGGATTTGATATAAATTTTTGGGTTGTTTCATGCAGGATTCGACGAAAAGAAACTCTGACTTCAATTGGTAACGCTTTCTTTTTCCAAGTAAAGTCCGCTTACCCAAGGATTGTTCGATATTAATTTCCTATATACATTTGACGTCATTGCCCTAAAACGAATTCCTTATCGTACTGCGCTTCGAGTGCACTTTTCCACCGATATTTCACTCTCGTGTTCCTCGGCAGTTTTCTCGAACACGTATGGGCATTACCGGAAGGCTAAAAACACGTTCGAAACATTATTATTTCTTAGCAATTTTCGACATCCAAAGTATTCCTATGTGGAAGATTCCAAAGTAGCGTTACGTTAGTTGGTGGGGGCAAAGCCCTTCGACGTCGGGCACCATTCACTTGAAAACACGTGCACCGCTCCCCCTCCCACTCACCCTCTCGCGCATGATTCACCTACATAATCCACATCTCTCTCTCTCTCTCTCTCTCTCTCTCTCTCTCTCTCTCTCTCTGTCCTGCATATATGTATATACACCTGTAGTAATAGCCGTAGCAACGGTGTGCTTTGCTCGCCACGAGCTGCCGCGCGGCTAAGGAAAGTTTCGTCAATAACGGATCGTCCCGAGGAGTGACTATAAGGATACCATGACGACACACACATACACACACACATACACACACACACACACAACCGACACCGATGTCTTCCACGTATACTCGGCCCCAGAAGAGAATCCAGCATGAATCGCAAGTGTAAATTTCCTCCTCCTCTCTCTTAAATAGATGCGCGATGCGCATAATAAATTCGCGTCGGCCCCGATGATAAGATTGACGTGGCTGCTCGCGAGGCTTTTAAAGTAAACCCGTGCAAAAGCTGCTGCTGCTGCTGATGCTTCGTAAGACACCGAACATCGTTTTTCTTCTAAATGTGTGTGTGTGTGTGTGAGTGTGTGTGTTGCATATGTATATAGTCGGTCGAATTGCCAGAGATGCAAGCGAGCGTCACGTAACACAGGTGGAAAATGAGATCCTATGCTCGGGAGGCGTGAAAGGACGCGGTGCGCGCGCGAGCTGGTGAAAAAGAAATTTTCGGAGGCCTGCGGGATATGGAGAGTGATTTAGTATAGCGTGAGATTCTTCGCGTTTCTTCGGTGGGTTATATTAGGAAACTCGACTGTTAATGAGCGGATAAATTAAATTCCTTTGTTTATTGGGAAATAACGTGGGGGGTGGAGTTGGACGTCTTAAATACGCCATGTTTGATAACTCGTCGCCATCTCAGCCAATCGCTCATGAGAATTTGTGTATATTAAGATGCTGTTAACTCTTGCCACCAGATATGTCGATCCAGTCGATCTTATTTCCCTATAACGCACGCGCACGTGCAGGCACCTTCTTTTTCTCGCTTATCTATATTTCTGGCGTGATAAGATATTGCGTATGTGTGGATTGTTCAGTTGAAGTATTGCAATATAGGTTTTGATGATTTTTGGCATTCGGTAAGCGGAAAAGTCGCTGTGGTATACAAACTCAATTATATATAGCCAGTTAAGAGACACAGATATATGAAACCCTGAAGGAAGATAAATAATCGAAAAAATTCGAGGTGTGTACAGCAGCGGATATAAATGAAAATTCACACAAACGCGAATGAGCATATAATGTCAATCGCAGGAAGAACAAACAATCGTTAGGAAGGTATTTAATGCTAATTATATATCAATTAGCCAGATGAGAGGCTGCTGAATCAGCCATCGGCTATACTCCGGATATATATCCCAAATAATAGCCTTTAATTATCCAAAGTCGTTGAGAGCTCAAACCCTATATATATAATATTTAACTGCCTCGCTCTCGACTTATCCACAAGAGAACTCTCCTCGAAAGGCCTTTCTAATAGCTCGAAGCCTAATAGAATGCCAGTCCCCACAATAAAGCCGAGGGACTTATAATGCCCTTTTTATGCAAATAAACCTCTTCTAAAATCAAGAAAAAGAAACACACATGCACTCGCAGAGAGACGCGCGCGGGCGAGATTCACGACTATATATATATATATATATATACACGTATATACGTATATACGTATATACACGTCACAGCTAGTTTTCCTCTCTATGCCGTTGTCTCAGGCGTGGAGCCGAGCGCGCTTGCGAGCATAATGGGCAAAATCATTAACGAAACAATGCGGGAGAGGAGAGCTGCGGCTTCATGAGAGAGCTGCGCGCATCCGCTATAGCAATCACCGTAAGCCTCTCTCTCTCTCTCTCTCTCTCTCTCTCTCGTCTATATATAACACACACGCGGGAGAGAGAATTGCCTTCTATATATATATACAGCGATGCAACGGGCGACGAGGTCGACGCCGCTGCTGCAGCTCCTACCCCTTGCGTGCGCGCTATGCACTTGTGTTAGACGAGATATCTGCGCGCAGCTCCCGCTAGACTCCTAAACTAATTATACTCATTAATATTGCCGGCTCTTTTTTTTTTTTACAGTCCACATTGTTTATTAGTCGAGCCTAAAATCTAATTGCACGTCCGCGGCGGCTTTTCTCGAAACGAGGGGTGATTTAATTTACTTTTTTTGTACCTCTTAATTAAAGAACGGTGAATCGAACTGCGTTACTTATTCAGCGTGTAGCGGGAAGAAGGTGATACTTACTTGTTATTTTGGTTAACAGAAGTAATGCGTGGAATATAGGTTGATTGATTCTAAATAACTTTTCCTTCCGAATTCACATTTTACGAGATTGTATATAGACCTACCGTGGCTTATTGGATGATTTTACATTTTAATCCTGTAGCGCTTTAAGCCAGAGTTAACACGTCCAAACAGGACTGTTATATGATATGCAGGAAGACGTGTCAAGTCGTCCACACATTTTTCATCATAACTTTTAATCTAATTCATTTAGAGGTACAAGTATTTATGATAGCTTAAATGAAAACTGAGGAACTGTGAATCAATATTGTATAGATAGAATTTTTTATCTCTATGACTTATTTAAAAATACGATAACTGCATGTAAAAGCTTAGACCAGTGAAGTATCCTAGCTTGTGACAAATATTGAAAATTTAAAAAAAAAATACGAGTAGCTGGTTAATCTTATACAAAACTTTATTGTCAATTAAATTGCTGGTTATACATTAAACGAGCACCACGAATAGAGCGAAGCATAGAAAATCAAGAAGGTGAGGATTCAATTATTATAGAAAACGCACGAGAGGTGCGCGAGTCATCGATGAAACACTGCAGATAATGAAAAATAAAGAGAAAATTCATTGTCGAGTCAAAAGTCCTATTATCCTATATATCCACTGCGGATTATGTTTTCATCCACAATTCGCGCTCCGATAGATATCTATCCACGATTGTCGACAGCGGAATCGCTTCGTCTTTTTTGTTCGCACGAATCGCTTGGGTATATAGGTATACCTCCTGCAGCAGCAGCGTTATTTTATAAATACGGCTCAAAAGCTTGGCGAACCAGCTCGAAAGACGTCCTTATCTGAAAAAGTGCGCGCGGTGTAGCTAATATATATACTGCCGCCGTCGTCGATTCTGTTACAAAAATTATATACCTGGCACACTCGCGCGCTATCCTCTCCTGCGTATACGTATTCTTTTTCTGAGCGTTCTTTTTTATTCCACGCATATGCGTAATATCCATGAAGTGACTGCGGGGGACTCCGTTATGTCCCTATGTCCTGACTCATGGAAAAAAAAAGATCTTTTCTGTGTCCGCTATGTAACGTTATGTTATTGTGCGCCAGAGGTTGTAGCGAAAGGTTTTGCAAAAGAAATTGGAGGTTCGCATCTTAAATTTTATTATAAAAATTTTTAAACTGTACATTCGGTGTTGCGGTTAACTCGAGTCTTTTATGAGTACTGACTCTGTATATTTTTTATGTTTTCTTTCTTACTCTGTTTATCCCATTTCTGATCAATTTCGTAATTGTAATGTGCATGGCATCACCACTTTTGCAACATTTATAAAATATAATGTTTAATTAAGTACCTATTTACATTTATTAATAAATTATCAATACGAGAAAGATCATATTTCATCTAATAGAGCGTGCGCTTTAAAGACTTATATTAACGACTGAATCATAGTGACATTTTAAAATTACAGTCTTCAAATGAATTAATCACTATTATGTATAATAACGCTTTTCTATAATGATAAAAAATGGTACTGCAAGAAACTCTTAGAAATTAGTCTTGGAAAAATAAAATAAATGTAATATATATATAATATATAACTATAGCTACCTGGAAAACATCTCAAGTAGTATGAACAAGTTGATGAATTAAAAATAAAAGCAGACATATTTAATTCAGAATAAAAACAGTTTTTACTTCATCTGATACAATGAATAGGAAGGAAAAAACCTTGAAAAACACATTGATAAATAACCTGTAACAGATTGCATTTTTCAATTTTATGTTTAGAATTAAATGGTTGTAAAAAACGCATTTCTTTGTATTTCTTAAATACATAGAATATAACGTCTTCGGGTTTTACAAATATCATAATAGTCTATTAGAAAGATAATATAGAAAACGTGTTATTTCAAAAAGATTTTTGCAGTCATAATAATCTTTTCTAAGAACCGAGTAAATAATAAAACTTAAATATATATATATATATAAACGATGACTTAAACAATATATATGTATACGTTGAATGCTTACCTATGAATATACCTATAACTGTTAAAGATGCCGAGTTTGAAAAAAGCAAAAACTATTTCCAAACATTCTTTCGTGTTTGATTCATCAAACAAATCGTATAAGGGCACATAACAACTGCTTAACGCTCACATTAATTATAATAGCTTAATTAGTATTAAAAAAAAAACTGCAAAAAACCTCAACTGCACGCATTCCCGTCATTTCGTACACGAATCTTATTAAGAAATTAGCCAGCTCTTATACATACGACAATCAGCCATATACAATTAAACGCAGTCTATACATTTACCTCCGAAGCGGATCCAGCGCGCCGCATATACGTTTACACAATCATATTTCCCATATACACCCATTCCCATCCGCGTCAAGCTCATTCCATCCTAATTAAACCAAATAATATGGCCAACGGCATCGCTCGCTTAATACGTCACTTTAAGAGCGAGAGAGAGAGAGAGAGACGGAACGACTATATATCCTGTCTCCCGCGGAGACGCGCATGCATATATATACTTATGCGCAGCGACGTCACAAACGCGAAATTTCCCGGATGAGAAACGAAATCGGCCTTGGCATGCCGGAACACGCATAGCTGCACGAAATCGCGCGTCGCGCCGCGGCGGCACTATACATGTATATATAGAAACTTTCTTTGATTGCGCAAAAGCCTGCGCACACGCATCAGGTATACATATAGAAATTAACCGCGCCGCTTGTGCGTATACTGTGGATTATAATCCCAATTCTCGTGATTCCATTTGTCCCACCTTCACCTCTATACTTTAACACTTCATTGCTCGAATCGCCGTATAGCTGCATTATATACATATTATATCTTATATATGCACCTTGGCTCGCGACCACACTGATTTTGCAATCGCATTCCATCCACATCGTTAGTTTATACACTTATACATACACGCGTAGCTTGAAGGAATTTTCATCAACGACAAGCTTGTATATAGAGAGTTGAATGCGCGCGCTTATACATATATCGAGGCGCGATCGTCCTTGCGCTTATGGTACGCAGAGCGCAGGCGCGGCAAAGATAAATTATCCACCCATATATCTATAGACACACGACGATGCGTTCGTTCCCGTTTCTTCTCTCTCCTCGCGCGTGGGATCGTATACCAGAGCATTATTTTCCTTTATTTCTGCATGTCTCTCTCGCGTGCGCGCATATAACGCCGCGCGGCAATGCAGCGTGTCAACCATGGCGGACGAGTAAGTATATAAATATAATAATACGCGCGAGATGTCCATTGAACTTTTTGCGGCGAACCGATGATGCAGCAGCCGCCGAGCGCACCGATTACATCATATCTACATGTCTATTGGCTATGGTATCTGTATAGATATATGTGAATGCAGCTCCATGTGTTGAGCGACGCAACGACCTTATATATACATATATATAGGTGTACTGGAAAAGTCTATCGCTCTTGACGGATTGTTCGTTATACGCATGATTTCAGCACATTCGCAAGACTTTCTGAGCATTAATATATCATTTACTTTTGACGAGTGAATGTTAAAAGTTTCATCATATACAGTCGGAGACTTAATATTTATTAATATTTTCTATATGTATTTAAATGAGTTTCCTAAATGAGTTTAGGTACTTTTCTCGACAAGTAATAACATAGCAGTTTTAAACTGCTCTGTAGTTTTCATGAATATAATTACACCTATATAAAGTAGGGTGCCATTTTGATTTTTTTAACGTATTAAATTACTTAGCCAAAGTGAACCCAATTTAGTGTATCCATAATTATCCGTTAACCATGTATATATATTTAAATTTACGTAAACAGTATATAAAGAAGTTAATCACATTTATTATTTTAAAAAGAAAAGGTTCCATTCCTTGAATAAACAATTATAGCAGTTTTCTATTCATTCCTAATAATCGCAAAAAAATGGTAATCGCAGGCAATAAGCATCGACTCATTACACATATATACCGAATTCATTATCGGACCTGAAAGGGAAACCTATACCAATTGCATTTTATTAGTTACCGTCTCGCTATTACTCACTTCTTTTAAGAACGCTTATACAAACACGCATGCTTATACGAAACTTGGATACCAAAACTCCAGCAATAAGAACTTGCATGCGAAAGGCCTCACGTGTACGCAATATTCACCATCAACTTCAAACGAATCCTTAAAGTCTCGAAATTGCATTATTAATGTGCTTAGACACACGATCGAAAATGTCGACAGACACTAAAATGCGACTAAGCGAATGATGAAAGTAAAATTCTCATATCTTCCGGATTTTGCCCGCGTTCGCCGACACGATAAAGCATTTGAGAGCCTCTTCGAGTCGTTAATGCAGCGAATGATGGCTTTTTATATATATACGAGGAGGAGCAAAAAATACCGTGTCGCTGATTTCGAGATACGTGTGTCAAAGATGGTTTTTTTTCTTTCTTTTCTTTTTCCAAGACGTGCACACCTAATCAAAACTTGCGAAAGTGTGGGGATCAGACCACAGTGCATGGTAAGCAATAGGTACATATATATATATATACATAAAGGTGCTAAGGACGTTTGTTGCGGTTGGTTTCCTCATTACGTGCGCCAGTCAGTCGCTGTCGGTGCTCCTCTCTTTTTCGTGCGCTTCGCCTGCGACGTCTAAGAATTTGTCTACCGATTTCACTCGAGCGTACGCAAGAAAGACTATTTCTTGTATCATGATCGCAGATAGGTCTGTGCAATTTTATACAACTGTTGTAAAATTTCATTTGTAATTGAAATAAATATATATAAAATTTTATTACTTATTTCTTCTTCTACTTAATTTCAAGTGTTATATTAAACATAGATCAGTATAAATACTGTGTATTCGATTAAATGCGGCTTTTGTTGGTTCTGAATTGCATAATTTCTAGCATGAATTTATTCATACCATAAGGGACAAAACCAATATTCGATAAAAACCACGAGTAATTATTAATGCGCTTTCATCTAGTTTAAAAAATTATAGTCATCTCGTGAAATAAAATAAGGTTTCAACTCGAATAAATGGATAAAATAATAGAACTTTTAATGGTATTTTCTTTGGTGTCATCTTGTGAAATAAAAAGGTTTCAACACGAATAAATGGATGAACTGATAGAACTTTTATCGATGTTTTTTTATTTACTTACACGACATATTACAGAAAATAAAAGGACATTATATGCGAATACATCGAATACAATGAAATTTTATTCTAAACTCTCAAATATAATTACGAATCATTAAAATACAGTGTCGTGAAAGTAGATATTCTTTTCTATTGAAATCTAATGGTATGCATAAAACTAAATAATCATACACATTTAGTTATTTAAAAATGGAATTAGTTCCATAAAATCATATGCATATATAAAGTGAAATCGATTCATTTTAAGACCGAATCCTCATCCTTTAATATGGAATTTCACTTTACTCACTATCATAATCACTATTCAACCCAGAATGCGTGTAGGATTTCCCTCAAAGGAACTTAATTGCAGCCCATCTGTTAACCATTTCTCTCAAAGAATATTTCTATTACAGTAGAGTCACAAGTTTGTGCCTTTAGCGACATGTAAATAGCAGTAGCTGGATGCTTCGAATGCCTGAACGGCTTTCAGCGATCAAGATTGCATTTGAAAGCGTCCAGCTGTATATATATATATATATATATGTACTGTCCGCATATATCAGTATCGTTTCTTATATGCGACTAGATATTGATAGGAATGATAGGCCATTTCTCAGTGGATTTAACGGTATTCAATACATCAAACATACCAAAATACAAAGAATATTTGAACTTTTTATTTCAATAGGTATAAATGATATTTATATATACCTACAAAAAGTCAATATAAAGTCAGTCCTATATCATTATTTCAGCATTACAATATCCATTTTCAATATCAGAAAATTATTATTTACAATATATATATATATATATATATATATATACATATCGGGTTTAAACATTCCGTGTATCCCATTAACTTTGATCATGATCACATATATTTTGCTTATACGTTGTATACGCAACTGATAGACTAAAACTTGTTACAGTGTATCTGCATATTAAATTGCAAGATATTTGTATTCCTTTACAATTATATTTTTCAAAGATAAGATTGATGATAAAAATAGTGTATGCACAGATAAAGAAAAAGAGGACTAAATTTTATTCGTAGAGTGGAAATACAGGATTTCACGTATACATTTCTGATCAAGTTATTGATCGATAAAAAAAAAATGAATTATCGTGCAAAATTTTGAATAATCTAACAATAAGTATTATAACACACTCCTGGCAGTGCGCAAAGCACACCGCAATCAAGGTCGTCCAATTTTTTTCAATAAAGTACCACCGTTATCAAAGCAATATACTCCAGATGTATATTCACGCAATTACCTTCAACTACTTCATCATCTGTTTAATTCCAATGGAAAACGGTGCCAACAAGTCGAGTTAAGCAATTCTCACCGGTGTATATAACCGCGCGACTATGTGCTCTTAAGTAAAACGTCTCTCGCACTCTTTCTCATACACAGGCTGGAAACATCAGTTATATATGAAAAACTCACCGCTGCACATGTATACGCGTTGTCGCGCGAGTTTCTCGAGTTCCTTAGCTCCTATATATCTTTTTTTTTCCTCCTCTTTCTTTTCATGCACCACTAGGCTGAAAAGTACAGCAGCAGCTAGCAGCAGCCGCAGCAGCGACCGATATATATAGCTACAGTCTCACATGCTAGTTGACACTATATACATTCGCGTATATCCGCGGGCAATTAGTTCGGCGCAACTTAGTGAGCTGCTGCTTTTTCCCCTCTCTTACACACACGCACACACACACGTACACATACTCAGATGCCGGCTCTTGCGAAAGTCTCGGGAGCGCGCGCGCGTTCAATATCGGACGCAGCAGCAACAGCAGCAGCAGCAGGCATATATGAGCCAGGCGTGGGCGCTGATTTACCGTTGCCAGGGACGCCGTGTATATACATACAGGATTCTTCGAGAGATCGCCTCGCATTACAGACTTGCACGCCTCTGTGCGATACACATACATATATATGTAAGCGAGAGAAATAGAGTTTTTGTGGTTAATAAAGCGCGCCGCGAAAGATCGACGAGCAGCTCTTGTAGATTTTAACGATCTCTTTCTCTTGGTGGGCCTCTGCGGAGTCGTTATATATGTAGCTCGCGATGCTTGTTCAAGTGGATCCGAGACTGTATACAATGGCTCCTTTCATATACGTACTTTCAACACTACTTCGTACATATATATATATATACCTATTCTCTCGGGCTCATTTCTTTTTGTCTCTGACTTCCACTTAATTAAGTAAGACGATATAGTCTATTTAATTAAGGACTATTATGTCGTTATCGCGATATAGGAGCCGAAAGCTATTTAGGACTTGTGAATAGATATATATCGATCGCCGGACTCTATGTATCTATATAGATGCCAAGTTTTAGTGATTCGATATTGAATGCGACCGTACAGATCCGATCGTAAGATGATCGCGAAGAAAGATGATGGTATGTACAGTTATGCCCGCGATATTTTCAAATGATTATTTTTAATAAATGATGAAGAACACGTTCGTAGATGATAATTATGTATATTTGATGGTGGTAAGACGATTCAATCGAACGAATGAAAACACTTTTCAATTAAATGGCCAACGTTTCGGACGTTTATATTTTATACGTCCCTCTTCAGGGCTTAAAAGTATTATTTTTTGAGCTTCACATACGTGAGCACCATGTCTTTGTTATTTTAACTATCCAAGCTGTGTCAGTATGTCTCTCTTAATCTCTCACTGTGCTAGTGAACTCAAGGATTCACACTGTAATAATCAGTCCTAGGCCCTGAAGAGGGACGTATAAAATATAAACATCCGAAACGTCGGCCATTTAATTGCAAAGTGTTTTTATTTATTCGATTGGATCGTCTTACCACGGTCAAATATATATGATTATTTTTAATAATATATAAATAATAATCAATGACAATACATGCTCAAAGTGTTAGTGAGAGTTAGTTTTATAAAGAATGAACTGATCATCATCTGCATAAAATCAGCGTTACTCTTATAAAAGTATATAGCAAAGATATTATAGTTAAAAATTATAATAATATCATCGCAAATTTGAACTTTGCAACGGCATGATTTTAATAATAATTTTATGTATAGCTGGACCATAGCTCTACAATCAACTAAAACTTACAAATATATATATATCGCAGGGTCTCTGTTTATTTCTTTACCTACAATTTCCATTTTTTATTACTCTGTAAATTTTTCTCTTCGACATGTTTAGCTTCGAGGAAAGAACTCGCTTGAAAATTTAACGGGCCGTAAATAAGCGAAATCATTCGTTGTTCGAGTATACAAACGAAAAACGCTATATATAGAGTTCTACCAGTCGCTTCGCCAATGAAATTATCTGCTCTAATGTGTATACGGTTGTATACGTTATTTGTAAATCATGGGGTCGGGACGTAAAAATCTGCTCTTTTAACTCATTTGAGTTTTAAGACACGCGAGTCTATTGCATTTTCAAAAAGATCCATACCTATAGATTTTTAAATGGTAATTTATTCATTTGAAATTGCGTGGTTTCTCTAATACCTATATACTATACTGAAGCATTAGATATACGAGAAAAATTAAAATGCAGTATATCTAAGTAATCTTATATATAGCTTTTCATAAATATAAAATTTATCCGATTGCTCAAGCTATACATATAAATGAATGTACAATAAAGCAAGTTCAGTCGCACAAGCCATTTAACTCGGGTGCAGACAGTCGCGCAACGGGCGTATCTAATGAAATATATATATATATATATGTAACAACCGCAACCCTCGCGCTGAAAAAAAAAGAATCCATATACTTTGCCCGAGTATTGAACCCTCTTCGTTGGACATCCTGCGCACCGCTCGAAAGTGCGTCTAAATCCCTCATCCTCGAACATTATCAACCAAACAATCGAAATCGGTGACGTGTCTAAAAATCGACCGTCCGCACGCGCGCGTTAGGGTCGTACTCCCTCTTGGTAGCTCAATCGGGACAGGTGAAACGATATGCGGCTCTGCGGCATATATATATATATATATATATATATACCAGCCCTGCCAGTGCACGCGCGAGAAAGGCACATTGACGCTCACTCGCCTTGCCTATACATGTATATGTATGTATATATAAAGGAGAATCGAGGGAGCGCGAGAGCGGCACAAAACACGGGAGATCGCGTGAGTCGAGGGCAGAGAAAGAGCCTATCCAACTTCATTCTTCGGGCCGAGAGTCCGGCAAACAAGTCTATACGTATATGCTGTGCCGCTGCTGTAATGACTCGAACAGAGGCTTGGGTGCAAAGTGCTTGAGAGAAAGAAAGGGAGGCGCGAGCGAGTAGGAAAGAAGAGAAAAGTTCATTCAACGTGCGTGCGTGTGTGTGCGGTATATCCATGGATACCTGTACAATCGTGTATACATAAAAATTACGCTTGTAATTAGGGGAGTTTCGAAATTAGCGCGTCGACGTTTTTTAGATAATTTGAAAGGAGGTATATATGTATAATATACGATTTCTTATGGAACTCTCGTTAAATATTGCTCGACATTTTCTGTATATATTAATATAGGAATTTCGAAAAACTTATTGATATATACATGTGTATATGTTATATACATTTTTTGTATATGCGAAAAAAAAATTGTTATAAAATTAATCAGACGCTATCTAATTGTGCATAGAGTTGATTTCGCGCCGCGCGTATTATAATTGTGGATTATGAAACTTTGGTTGGCGCAATAGAAATTCGCATAATATACCATAATTATAAATTTCCACTTTACGCACTATTGCCCTTTTAAAAACGTTTTTTCACGCAGGAATTAATTTACAATCAATCGACCATATCATTAGTTTTATATATGTACATCCAATGTAATATAAGTATTATAAATCGCTAATCTTAGCACTTCATGGATTACTTTTACTTTATTCTTTAATATTTCATATAGTTTTTGATTGAAAGGAGAGAATTAGAGAGAAAATAAGATATATTTAAGCAAACTTATCTTTTATACAATCTACTACACAGTTGTAAAGTATACCTTACTTCGACGCGCAGCACATCTCATTAGCACATAATGTATCCAAATCGTTAGTAATACCCAAACAGCCGCGACGTGTGACACAACACCTAACACTTTAAACACAGCAAATATTCTCTCTCTCTCCTCATAATATTTCCATGCCTGTAAAAAAATGCAAATACACACACACACACACACATTTTAAGCTCCGCGCAAAAACTCGCGCTAAGCACCGCATCTTGCGCAATTCATTCATGCCCGCAGACGCGCGCGGTTTATCATAATTATATGATTCCACGGTACATAATAACCCCCCCCCCCCC
>UELV01154097.1:19990-30754 GCA_900490015.1 Megastigmus stigmatizans
CCCCCCACCCCTCGCTCGCCGCCAACAATGCCGTAAAATTCAAATATTCTTTTAATTAGATCCGCGCGGCTAAAGCAGGAAAGGCTTTGCCCCACAAACGAAAGCAATGTCGATGCAGCCGCGACGAATATTCGTATATATATGCCAGACTGCAGCAACTCTCGAGCATAATCATCCGTTAGGACCGTTGCATAATACTCCTTTTCCCTCCGCGAAACCCATAATTTCCATACATATATAGATATAGTAATACCGAAAGCCGAGTCCACTTTTCACGCTGTGAATATCGTAGTATTGTAGAAGGACGCGCGAACGGAGGCGCGAAAGCGTGGCCGCGCGGAGATTCCCGATGATGCAGACTATATACATAATACATCTCACATGCGCAGTCGGAGATTTCGACGCTGGCGCAAGCGGGATTTTCTTGGCTCGCTTGCGGATCTACGTCCCTCTCTATCTCTCTCTCTCTCTCTCTCCTGAGAACTGTTCTGCTGGCCAGACTCTCTCCATCGTGTGCAGCTTTGGAAACGATATATATACATATGGAAAATGTTTGACGATGACTCAATGTGCGGTTTTGCGAAAACGCTTGAAATTGAATATATATATTTGCCAATTGAAGAGCATAACACACGGATTGAATCATACTTATGTATACGTGATGTCCGCGCCGAACATTATTCATTTTGGATGTGAAGGGTTTTAGAAGCCATTACTTATATATAAGGCTGATGGTTATAGGTCGGAGCTGTGAACTGTATATATATACTCGTAGGCAGTGTTATAAACCACTGGTGTAATATATAGTTTCGTTCCACGTTGTCATTTGCAAGTTACGATATTTTTGTATCTTCACGGCCTTGAATAACATCGCACATCACGATTAGATTTTTTAAGATTACTAAAATTTCATACATCGCGATCGCTGATATTTGACCGTAATCGATGATATTAATATTGCGAAATATATATATAAATTCTTGAGATTGACGGCTCCATTCCACTACGTTTATTTCGCAATATTAATATCATCGATTACGGTCAAATATCAGCGATGTATGTATGTATATACATGTACATTATGAGAGTCTGGTACAGCATCTATATACGAGATCTATTTTCTTTGTTCGTGTGCTCACGGCGATTCAAATGAGTCTGGCGAGAATCGGCCAAAGTGCTTCTCACACATATATATAAATACGCCACGCCTGGTAAAGTTTAATTGATGCTCGAAGAAGTTGAAAGAGGCAATTTTGCCTTGGAAGCTTTACTTCAACAATTGTCACGACGTCAGCTCGTGCACGAAGACATCCCATAGCTCGTATATCGGTATATATACATATATGTACATTGCCCTTTGCCTATTCCACTTGTCTATAGGAGATTTTAAAAATGAACCGCCTCGAGATCGAAGATACATTCAATCAAGGATTGCGCAATTATATCGTGGAACATGATTATTTAAATTTTAAAGAAGCTTAATACTTTGTGTCAACGAGTTCATCGTTACTCTGCAAGATATTTTGATTTGATAAAGCTTTATGTAGACATTGGGCTGCTCAGATTTTATCATTTAAAACGTATTGTGTCAGTGAAGTTTTTCCTTATTGATATTAGACGCATCGAGAAAAATAGCTTGACATTGATAAATAATGCTGTTAACAAACGCGTTGGAGTCTATAAGAAGTATTCAAAAATGTGAATAAGAACTTTTTTCGAAGGTGTCGTTGATAATGAATGATACAAGTACAGCGCTAAAAGTTTATACGGAGAAATACGTGCAATATATATAGTCATCAAAGTTAAGTATTGTTGCAAAACCTCATTCTTTCATAAAATATGAAGAAAAAAAGATTTCGATCCATAAGGATAATCATATAATTATTTCAACAAAAGGTCAGTCTCTTTGATCGCACTACATGGAATCGTTCTTACGAAATCTGTTTAAAAAAAGAAAACTAAGCATACCGCAATAGTACAATTACACCTGATGAAATGTCACTCGCAATCCGACGATGATAGATGCCTGTAAAGATTTGTATAACCCCAGGAACTTGAAGATCAAGTATTCAAAGAAATCAGATCCGCGCATATAGATTAATCCTCTTCCATCAAAGCCGCCGCAATAAAACTTTCTTCTCGTCAAAGTTCTCTCGCTCTCTCCCGATCATCAGCACACACACACACACACACGCAGTACTCGGAGAAAAACAAAAACAAAAGAGTAAGACAATGAAAAATGAACGCTCGCGCAATTGGATGCGTTACATTTGACCTAGTTCGACCGCAACATTCTCCACATACTATATATACGTGCCGCACGCACAAGTTTGCATTGGGTGTATGCCTATCTACTATTCGGATAGTTACGCGCAGGAGTTCAGGGCCGGCGTATATACGTTTGGCTTGCCAGTAATAGCATCAACAACAGCAGGTATATACATAGGGAACTCTTGATAGTTTCCGGCCGCGGGGAAACCAAGTGAAGATCCTCCATAGTCGAGCCATTTTTTTTTTTTTCGGACAATGCGCGAAGATAGTATAGACCCTATAGTCGTTGGCATAGAAAGATAATTTGCGCGCGTATTGCGAAAAGGTTCTTTTATTTTCTCTACGAGAGACCTCGTCGTCGTCGTCGTCACTGGTGACCGTTGCGCTAAGATAAGTGCCGGAACGATTAGGAATGGAAAAGTCGAGTTGATTTCATTGTTCACGCTGTCGCGACAATGTGTTGATTCCTGGTGGACTTTGGTCATGGGCAGAGACGTTGCCGTGGTGGCCGATACGCTTTTTACGCTCGCTAATAAATAACTTGATGCGTATCTCGGCATGTGTGGCTTATGTAATTGGACATTCCTCTCTCTCTTTCTCTCTCTCTCAAGTTTAATGCCGCTTATTAGAGATATTTCTCGCGCTCGTCATGCGAAATCGTTCGAGGTCTTCCCTATTTTGGTTTCTCGCAAATGTGTAATTGTTTTTTTTTTTTTGTAATTAATGTGCCTTTTTTCGTGGTTAGCGAATCTTAGCTTATATATTTTTCGCTCGATTTCTATAGACGGCAACCGAGGCATATACAGTTGCCGCTTAACTGTGTATATATAATATCATATAAATATTACGTTATGGATACCTCGCAAATCTACTTTTATCAGAATATATTTGTAATCCAAACCCCTGTGAATTAATATAGCTACATAACCGCTGATAAATGACATCGCATGAAATATTATTTAATCTTCTATAGATTACAATCGGCCATCGGTGATTTTATATGTATATAATTTAATAACAGACGAGAATACCGCGGATGAAGATAAATCCATTTATGAAAACACGCACTCTCCTCCCCAGCACCAAATCATCACATTATTCAATCAATCATACAGCAGTGCGCATCAGTGAAATTCGTTTCCCATCCTATTATATATAACGAAACGCGCATGCAGCCACGAGAGAGAGAGAGAGAGGCGCAGCGTTGCGAATCCTCTCATCGAATTAGCATATATTATTCATCTTCGGTAAAATAAAACCATATCATTAGCGATAAAGTGAAAGTAACAATTGGGTATATCGAGAAATATTCGAGTCACGTCAAATTACATGATGACGTCTCCCCATGTAAAACAAAAGCTATCGCTAATACATGTATAGCTCCAGCTCCGCAAAACTTACCAACCAAGCGCATTTTCCCCTCGTGTCTTCCATCGCCTATATCGGCGCTTCGCACTCAAATTCCAGATTGATCAATCCTGCTGCACACACATACGTACATACCCTGGCGCGAATTTCGAAATGGAAAACATTTCTTTTTTTTCTTTTCGTATATTAACCGCGTGCGCGTCCGACGTTCCGGAAGAGAGAAGAAAAAGTGCGCGCAACCGATCGAGAGAGGTGAAACGCGCCAAGAGACACGCGCCGCGCGTATCAAGCATCCCTGTGTGTATGTGTGTGCCTCGAGAGAGACTTTCGATCCGTGTCACTGCATTGGAGAGTGAAAAATCTACTGGGGGATCGGCGCCTGTATATAGCCCGACAGGCCGGTCTTAGACGCGCGGGGCTTGCGACTTGTGCCCTATTATAGGCCTATCGCGGCACACAGCGAAGAAATTGCGATTCCTTATAACTTACGTTTCACTTTTTTGCTAAAGCCGAGCCTTGTTTGTGGTCGCAGCTGTACTGGCGCAGATACAAAGTTTGGACATTCTTCAATGCGCAGCTCACGGTTCTTTCGATCCTGTTTTTTTTTCTGCGTGTAGTGGCTCGTTAATTTATCTAAGGTCTGGTGAAAACTTGCGGATTTTCTTTGATATTTATATATATACTGAATCATTGGGAGAATCAATTATATATATATATATATTGATGTTATTATTAGAGCTTAATTGAATTTGAATTAAATTGGGATATAGAATTGTTTAATTAAACATTTTATGCTATGCTAATATACTTTTGAGAAATTTTCTAGCAGAGGCTGTGCAGAATTCATTTTTTACTCCTTTGTGTACTATAAGCAATGAAACTACTTCTCTGGACAATAATTGTTTTCTCTTTAAAATTAAGAGCCTGCTATTAAATGTAAATGTAAAACGTGCTATTAAAATACCTAAAAATCTACATTCCTGACATATTTAGATATGTATATACAAGTTTGCGAGAATTCAGTAAGTTATTATAACAACTTCTAAAACTTTTTCACGACTCATAAAAATTGTTGGGTTTGCAAAGCAATAAGTAATTGTAAATTTAAAAAAATGTTTGTTTTGAAACCAAATTTCAAAGTTTTTTAGCAGTTTTCAACCTCAACTTTTGAAAGTCTTTCAAGCAATTTAATTGCATCGAGCTGGCTGCTCATTTAAAGTATGCGCACATCAGCTGATAAAAAAAAAACAATCATCGTGGAATATTTTTAAATGATCTTACCTTTTGATCAAGAAATAATTGCGGAAAATCATAAAATCAATTACATATTAAAATATACACAAACAACGCGATATAGGACGTTATTATAAATTAGCAATCGCAAACAATGAATAAAAAACTTATCAACGTACAGCCACCGAAGCCTACTAATTTTCTCATCCACCACTTATCGTCCCACAAAGTATTGTTTCTCCTCTCTTATACATATACGCAGGTCGCGGCCAACACATCTGCACATTTCTTTCATTCCTCTTTGTCCCGCATTCACATCGCGACTAAAAGAATACACTTGGACTTACGCAATCGGAATACTTATACATACGCCATGTATACACCATCTAATCAAGCTACCACTGGACAATCGTGAAGCGAATATATGAGAAGACTCGCGCGGAGCGAGAAATAAGAGGGAAAAAAAAAAGAAGAAGTAGCCGCGCGCATAAAAATCGCGCGCATTGTTGGCCGATCCGCGGAATTAATTGCATACATATCGCCGTAGGCGCACGTCACGCGCTCGCCTCTCTCTCTCGCTCGCGTCCACTGCATGCGCACACATTTGCATGATATATACCATCGCTTCCTCCGTACCTATATTACATACACACACACAGAGACGCTCACAAAAGGAATAATAAAGACGCCGCCAACTCCACCGTATAAGCACGTACATTATAGACGCGCGCGGATTATACCAAATATATATATATGAACGATTTGCAAAAAATTGTTATTATATACTGTAAATTCCAATCAATAGCTAACCAAATTTCCATGGAGATTTACATGTAGTTTCATATATTCTTCAAGTTCCTATAGCTTAAAAAATTAATTCACTTGTTTATCTACAGTTTTTCACTAACACGGTAGTGACATTTTTAGTCAAGATACGTAAACTACCATGGTAGTGATATTTTAGCTACATTTGTTGCAGAGGTTTGAAAAATTAAGCGGTAGTACCTTTCCAACCAAATTTCTCTTGTTTTAAAAGTGTAAATTAAGTATTTATGCAAAGGTTTAGAAGTCAACAAAAATGTTGGCAAACGCCTATACATCACGCGGACGTGATTAATAACAATTATTTACAGCTCATCCATATATATATATATATATATATATACACCGTTTTATCAAAATGAACTCTAATTACAGCGAGCGCTGCATTTATATTACACGGCCCTTCCTGTCTTTAACGCACATATACCAACTGTATATATATACGGTTTATATATACAAGCTTATCACACACGAGAAGGAATGCATCTTATCTTAACCTGGATAAGTGTATCTATATATATAGAACATATTAAAAGGAAAGGTATATAACTGGAAGTGTATGTATATATGTATATATCTCCGCGTATGTCCGACCTTGACATATTAAAATTGACGAAGAAGTTTTATATGCGCGCGCGCGCACGTGTGCAGGGAAGGGCAATTCTATACGGTGTACGACATATATATACGCGCGAGTTTTACCGCTAATTTAAACGGTTAGAATCCCAAGTCGGTGCGCGTGGCATTAACCTTTTCGCTACGCGCATGCCTTCTTTTTTACGCGCTGCCCGAGCGTATATAAGGATTTCTTATTACACTACCATAGTTATTCCGAGAATTATAGATAATTCAAATGGAAATAAAAAGTTAGTATATTTATTGATCGTCTATTATCAGCATATGCAGCAAATATCTGCGTAAATGCGCTGTTATTTCAATGTTTCAAGCACAAAGGTTTTAATTTAACGCTCGCGTTGCGTGCAATATATGGCATTTGACCCCCTTGCAGAAGTGTCAGTTCATTAGGCAATTATAAAAGCTGTATTTAAATATGCTGTTATAACGATAATTATATATATATATATATATATATTTATTTTCCAAATAAATCAAGATTAATTTGATGCATAAACTAACAAGATCTTATATATTTAAATATACGAATTGAACGTTAATGAACATTAATAAACCAGTTCGTGCATAATTTTTAAATTAATTTTAGCAGGCAGTGCACTCATAATTGAGAAAAGTATTAACAAACTGAAATAGTAGACGAAAATTGCTGGCAATACATTTTTGCAATTTCCATTTTTTCTAGCTAAGGCAATATATATACACCATTTCAATACACGGTAATTTCTTTGAAATAATCGACACGAATCGCAATCGTATACGAAATTTACTATTTGCACGAAACGCGCGCACAGTTTATGCAACGCAATTCATATATATCGCACAAAAATGAAATGAAAGCGCAAAATATTTGTATACGCCGAACTTTCAAATCACCGCATAAAAGTCTCCAAGCAAATTTGCGCACAGCAGCTGGTGCGTGGCAAAAATGAAAACGATAATCCACGCATCGATTTATATACCTTGCGTATATAAGATATGTATATATAAAAGCCAAACGAGACCAAATCCCCTATGCGTCGATCCTGCGATTCCAGGCTCTATATATATACGCTATGATTGCGCGAGACTGGAACCGAGTGCAGCCGCAGCGACCACCTCACCATCTTAAACGCGCTCGCAATAGACAATTAATCCAAACCGCGCGTACCTATACAGTGTCACTGAGCCCCGTGCGCTACCTCCGTTCCCGATAAACGTCTCGTATATGCATATAAATAAGTAGAACAGAAGTTTCTGGGACGTTTTTCATCGTGCCTCGCAAGTTTCTGGGATTTTTATAAGTCTCTGGGATATCCCAGAAAAATTCGGGGTGTAACGCAAGCTTCTGCGGGATGACTTTTTTCCGTAAAATTACTCCTTTAGTAACATTTTCGTAAATAGATGCAGGCGCCGCAGGCGTTAAATTTCAAGGTCGGGGGTTGTGGGGTTAGTTTATTATACAATTGAAAAAAATTAATATTCCAGAAACCAATAAAATCCCAGAAACTGCGCAGCGGATAACCATGAATATATGTATATACATATATATAGCTTTAAGATGTACACACAGGACGCGCCTACTGAAAATTCGAGGATCTGAGTACGTGCGTGCAGCGCAGTGCGATGCGCGCGACTGTAGCGGTCGTATACTTACGGGATGCATATCTCGCGGCTTGGATTTAAGTCGCCCTACGCGACGTTATAAGCTATAGGTATATATACTCATTTTCATCGGACACGCGATATATTATGGTAGCAAGAAAGAGAGAGAGAGAGAGAAGAGAAGGGCGCGCGATCGACCGAGGCACGCGACAACAAATACCGTTCTGGGCGAGTACATGTAATATATATAGTTCTAGGTACTGCTGCTGAATCACACAACACACACACACGGCGATTCACCGTTACAGCTTTGCCATTCATGCTAAATAGTCTACTTATATAGTTACATATATATAGAGTATAAATTTCGAGGATCGGCTCACTGCCAATGCGAATACGTACGTATATTACAGAGTTTGCCGGGCCACTGCGGGCCGAGGACTTGTCTATATATATATATATGAGGATCTTTATGTGCGCACAAACTAATGATGGGAATTGTTATAATTTAAATTGATTAGTGTTTCGAGTCGCACAGTATAGTTTTAATGACTTCTTATCGAAGCATACCAATACAAATAAACCTCTAATTTACTTTGTCGTTATTCATTAGATTACACAAATTGAATGTTGAATTTATTATCTTCCACGCATTAATCTCCACGTTATTTTCATATTACATTCTAAATCGTATAATATTTTTGTATTTCCAAATGAACAAGCTTTTGTGCGTTTCGATTGTAAATTCATACGATGCAGATCCAAAAATATCACTGGAAAAAAAAAGAAGGAAAAAAAGTACTCGCTATAGTCAATGCAACTATATATGCAGCCAAATAGATTGAAAAATATTGAAAAAATATAAAAGCAGAGAATTTCCCGATAAAAACGGAATGCGCGGTTTAATATATATATATATATTATTGGAACAGCTCGGAAAAAGTATATATATATAGTTAAACACCCGCTAAGTACGCGCCGCGCGGTCTTTTTGAATTGCATAAGATATATAAAATGTGCGCATAACCGAAGTCTTTTACGCAACACTAGTTAGAAAGCTCGTGCCTCCGTAAAAATATGGGCGCGAGACACGCAGCTGCAGCTGCATATATATATATATATATATATGTATATCCAGCTAATATCAGACATGATAAGTGGGCAAAATAAAGGAAAAGAAAAGCGAGCAGATTATTTATGTCATTGTGTTGTGCCTCCCGGGCTATACGAATATACGTATACACACACAACAAAGGCATGTCTTAGGCGGCTTCGAAAACTATACAAGCCTTAACAATGAAATTATACGCGCACACTTTGGTCGGTGTACCGCGGCGGCGTCGCTAAAGTATTATACATCCCATTAAAAACAATTTTATCCAATATATAAAACCGAAAAACATGCGCGCCACTCGCAACAATTTAGCCTATACGGTTTTTCTTTTCTTTTCTTTGCGAGCGTAGATATGCCCCTCGCGTTTAACTCTATATTATAATATGCCTTTGCGAGATCCGAGGCACGAGTGTCGTATATATATTATATATATATACACATCTCTCGCGACTGATGCATTATGCAGAGAGGGAGAGAGAGAAGGAGTGTGGAATATACGCGGATCAGCTCCTTTCACACCTGCAATTCCACGCGCGTGCAAATGGAAGTACACACGATATTTCCATCCTTGCACCTGTGAATACATACACGTTTTGTCACACTGCGCATGATGCATCAGTCGATATACTTGTAATGCGCGCAGCCTACAATATATTATATATCACAACTAAAAACTGTGAAACTCGTGTGTGTGCCGCAGTACAAACCATATAATATACTCGCGGAGAAAAATCTTGTTTGATGGGTATATAAACATAAGGCTTGCTGTTCCCTTCGCTATAGGAAAGCTCTTTTCCCACCGCCTTTTTCCCCTTGGAAGCAATATCTATATATATACGATACGCTTGATTGGTTTCGCGAGAGTCCCGGACGATCATTTACCAAGACGATATAGAAGCGTGCGGAAATGTCCCGGATATAAAAACCTATACAAGACTGTGCGGATTCTCGGCCGTTTGAGTAAATAAAATGTTTATTGCTCGCGGTACCGGACAGGGAACGATCTTTCGGTTTTTCTTTCCGGGAGGAAGGTTTGTCATTGTTCTTGGTATACATGATGAATCGTTGTGCGCAGCGATTGAGCGCAAAATGTTTTTCAGGTTTTTGTTAATTTCTTTTTTTTTTTAATTTAAGTGTATATAAGATATGCCAGTTATTATACAAGATATAATAATTACAGATTGATCCTTGCTCTTCGTGAAAGGAGGATACAGATATGAAGCGAACTGTGCGCGTATATAGAAATTATTACTTTCTATATATATACACTATTCGTATATAAATTACTATACTGGGATGCTAATAAAGAGAGACTAGAACCGTCCACGGCAATCCAATTTCATTCAAACTTTCATAATTTATCATTGGAAAACGAATGGGATACGTATATATTTTTCCATTTAATCTCATACGTATTCCTTTTCAGAATAGTCACGTATTATTTTTAGAACTCGTATTACAAGATATTATCAGATATCCAGCTATACAAACTACACTTTTTTTTTCATTTGTTGACCATTCTTCTTTTTTTCTCGAGTCCGCGCTTACCCACAATACGGTAAAAAAGTTAGAAAAATCGTTTCCGGGTTTCACCACTTATAATTATAGAGGACCATCTAATTTAAAAAGTTTACGCGGGAAAATGTATTAATACTATAATTAATTTAAATTATTTTGTAATTTAATATTCAGTCGACAATAATACAATTTACTTCAAACGGTGTAATATATATATATAT